>CALSCO010002064.1:0-73909 GCA_943704415.1 Parvularia atlantis | reverse complement strand
AAAAAAAAAAAAAAAAAAAAAAAGCAAGCGCCACCGCTGCGTGCTCACAGGCTCGGCAGTCGCCCAAAGTTGCGCTCCTTCTCGAAGAACTTGGCGATGAGAAACGCCATGTCCATGCTCTGCGAGTAGTTGAGGCGCGGGTCGCAGTGCGTCTGGCGGTCCGCGTGCTCAGCGCGGGGAGCAAGGTGGGGGCGTGCGCGCGCGCACACCTGGTAGTTTGTGTGCAGGTCGTCCTCGTCCATCTCCATTGACCCGCCCACGCACTCGGTCACGTCCTCGCCCGTCAGCTCAAAGTGCACGCCGCCCAGGCGTGTGCCCAGCTCCTTGTGGATGCGGAAGTTCTGGCTGAGCTCCTGCGGTGGCCGTCAGCAGCGTACGATGCACATCGTGCGCGGCGTGCCTCGATGATCTTCTCGAACCGCCGCGTCTTGAGCCCGCGGCTGCTGTTCTCGGTGTTGCCGTGCATGGGGTCGCAGCACCAGAGCACGTTGAGCCCGGCGGCCTGCACGGCGCGGATGTGCGGCGGGAGCAGCGCGGCGACCTGCAGCCGGCGTCAGCACGGCGGCACCAACCGGGGCTGCGGGCGACGCGCCTTGTCGTGGCCGTAGCGGCTGATGAGCGAGATCTTGCCAAGCTCGTTGCTCGGGTTGAGCCGGCGCACGAGCTCGACGAGCTCCTCGGGTTTGGTCGAGGGGCCGATCTTGACGCCGATCGGGTTGGCGATGCCGCGGAAGTATTCGACGTGGGCACCGTCGAGCTGTCGGGTGCGGTCGCCAATCCAGAGGAAGTGCGCGCCCATGTTGTAGTGCTTGGACTGGTGCGGGCGCGTGAGCGCCTCCTCGTACTCGAGGATGAGGCCCTCGTGCGACGAGAACATGTCGACCTGGGTCGTCGACGACTCGTTCTGCACGCGCGCGCGCAAGCGGTCAGCACCACGCCACAGCCACAGCCCGACCGCGGCGGGGCACACCTCGGCGTGGATCGTGCGCATGAAGTCGAGCGAGTCGAGCATGCGCCGCACGAGCTCCTGGTAGTCGGTGCGGATCGCCTCGGACCGGACGTGCTCCAGCGTCCACTGCTGCGGCTTGTGCAGATCGGCAAAGCCACCTGTGCCGCAGCGTCAGCGCGGGCCCCACGGCATGCCGCGGCGGCGCACCACTCAGCAGCGCGCGCACGTAGTTCCAGGTCGCGGCCGAGTGGAAGTAGGCCCTTTGCCGCGCCTGGTGAGCGCACGCGGTGCGCTCAAGAAGGGGGCCGTGGCACACGCACTGCAGCAGGCGGTCCGGGTCGTGCACGCGCTCGTTCGTCTTGTAGCCGTTGATGTTGTCGCCGCTGCGCGCCCGTGCGGCGTGAGACCCGAGACGCGGACGATGTGTGTGTGGGATGTGCGCGCACCGGTACGAGGGGATCTGCTGCCCGTCGACGGTCTCGGTCGGGCTCGAGCGCGGCTTGGCGTACTGCCCCGCGGCGCGCAGGACGCGCACGAGCGGGATGCGCGCGCCGTACGTCAGCACGAGGCTCATCTGGATGATGACCTTGAGCTTGGACTCGACCGCCTGACTGTTGCAGTAGCTGAAGAGCTCGGCGCAGTCGCCGCCTGCGCGCGCGCGCGCGTGTTCAGCACGTCGCGGACGCGGACGCGGAGGGCGAGGGCGCCGTGCCCTGCAGCAGGAAGCGCTCGCCGCGCGCGGCCTCGGCCAGCTGCCGCTTGAGCGCGTCGATCTCGTTCGGGTGCACGAGCGGCGGGAGGCTGCGGAGCTTGCCGAGGGCCTGTTTGTGCGCGTGCGCGTGGTGAGACCGCTGGTGGTGGTTGGTGAGGAGGAGGAGGGCGCCGCGCCTGCTCGGCCGCGTCGCGGTCCGGGTACTCGGGCTGCTGCAGGATCGGGCGGCCGCGCCACGACGTCGGGGCCCACGTGTCGCCCGCCATGCCTCCGTGACAGAAGTGCCGATCAAGAGGCGCGCGGCAGAGGCATGAGCCCGTTCTCACGTCTTCACGTCTTGTACAGTTTTTTTTTTTCACTGCTCTCCCCCGTCGACGTGCGCGGGCGCAGCAGGCGATGCCGTGCTCGATGCAGCCGGCGCAGACGTCGATGCAGTCGACGCAGTGGATGCGGCCATCTGCCGCCGCCGAAGCGCAGCCGCCGCCCGCAGCCGCTCAAACTCGGCCTCGACGCCCGCGCTCGTCGTCGGCGGGCGGTTGAGCGTATGGCTGGGCGGGTACAGCCGCACGTTGCGCACGTGCTTGTCGTAGAACTCGGGCAGGTTGAAGTAGTACCTGCGGGCGACGGGCGGCGGGGTGAACTCGCGCTGCCTGCGGGGGCGATGCGCGCGCGCGCGCACACACAGAGGACGCACAGGAAGCCGATGGGCAGGAACAGGTACAGGCCGAACCGCGCGATCTCGAGCAGCGGGCCGCCCATCGTCTGTGAGAGACGCTGACCACGCGCGCTGGCCCGATCTTCTGACGTCACGGCTCGACCGTGACACGTGGCCGGCGGTGCGTTGCGCTCTGGGCAAGAGGCAGCTGAAGCGGGCAGAGCTGGCGGTGGCGCAGCCGTGACGTCGCGGCGCGGCGCAGACCCGGTGCAGATACCGCGCGCCATGTGCGCCGCCGCCTCTCTCTGCCGCTCTCTCGTGCGCGCGCGCGCGACGTGGACGGAGGGGCCTCACGCGCAGCACGTGCCGCCGCCGCAGACCGTCTGAGCACGCCGCCGCCCCACCCTGCCTGTGCACGTCCCGCCGCCCCGATCGCCGCCCCCACACGCCGCGCCGCACTGCCTGCCAGCCACTGTCTGCCGCCGCCCCCGCCATCCCCGACGCACCGCCCACAGTCACGTCGTCCTCTGACCAGCTCGACAGCTCCGCCGCGTCGGACCAGCTCGCCGCCCGCGCCGACGGCCCCGGCGACGACCACCACCGCTGCGCGCGCGCCTCACCCGAGCCGCACCCGCGCGACGCCGACGCCACCGTTGTCAAGGAGCCGCGCCGCCGCTCGACCCTCGTCCCGCCCACCGGCCCCGCCGCGCGCCGCGCGTCCTCGACCGCCCGGTCGCCGTCGCCCGACTCGCCCGCGCCCGCGCCGACCTCACCAGTACCGGTTCCGGCCGGCGCGTCCCAGGGCTCGCTGCGCGCCATCACCAACAAGGCACGTGCGCGTCTGTGCGCCCGGACTGGCCCGCATCGCCCTGACCGCGCCGCGCCCGCCGCAGTTCACGTCGAAGATGACGACGCTCATGGAGTCGCTGCGCATCCTCCTCGGCCTGCCGAGCGAGGCCGAGGAGAATGCGCTCGAGGTCGCGGAGACGAAGGTGGAGAAGATGTACCAGCTCGGACAGGAGATCAACCAGTGCGTTGCTCGGCCGGTCGCTCGTGCGCGCGCCCCGAGCTCATGCACCCGCGCGTCTCGCAGCGGCGCATTCTCCAAGGTCTACCGCGGTTTCGATAACACGAAGCGCAGGCCGGTCGCGATCAAGAAGATAAGCAAGGAGCGACTCAAGCCCAGACAGGTGCGCACCGCACCCGAGAGCGCGCGCCTGCTCACCGCGTGCCCTGCGCGAGCAGAAGGAGAACATCTTGCGTGAGGCCGCGATCCACAAGCGCCTGCAGAGCCCGTACATCGTCCGGTTCTACAACTTTATCGAGACGCCAAAGCACTACTACCTCGTGATGGAGCTCCTGGGCGGCGGCGAGCTGTTTGAGCGGATCGAGCAGATCGAGAGCTTCACCGAGGGCGACGCGATCCAGGTCCTTGTGCAGATCGCGCGCGGGCTCAAGTACATGCACGACAACGGCGTGGTGCACCGCGACGTCAAGGTGCGCGCGGCGCTTCGTGTGCGCGTCGGGCTGCTGATCCGCGTCGGGCGGCGCAGCCCGAGAACATGGTCTTTGCCAGCAACGCGCTCATCCCGATCAAGCTGTGCGACTTTGGCCTGTCAAAGGTGCTCGACTACGGCTCGGCGCACACGCCCTGCGGCACGGTCGGGTGCGTGCACTTGTGTGTGTGCATGCGCGCGGGCTGCGCTAACGGTGGACATGCGCATAGGTATCTCGCGCCCGAGATCGCCCAGGAGCACGCGCAGACGTTCAAGGTCGACGTGTGGGGCCTCGGCTGCGTCATGTACGCCATGTGCGTCGCTTACGGGAATGAGGACCGCACGGCCGCCCGCTCACGCGCCGGTCTCGCAGGCTCTGCGGCTTCCCCGCGTTCTGGGACGAGTCGGTCGTCAACCTGACCGAGAAGGTCAAGGCCGGCAAGTTTGATTTCCCCTCGCCTTGGTGGGACGACGTGTCGGAACAGGGTGCGTGGCCGCGAGCGGGCGGGGCGCAGGGCTGACCGCTTGGCGCAGCCAAGGACCTCGTGCGCAAGTGCCTCACGGTCGACCCGGCCAAGCGCATCAACATGAACGAGTTCCTCATGCACCCGTGGATCCTGTCCGTGCCGCGCAACCTCCCGCTGACGTCGCCCGCGATCATGAAGACGATAGAGTCGACGGTGCGGGCCGCTGTGTGCTTGCGCAGGCGGGCGCTGACACGGCCGCGCGCAGTACGGTGTGCCCATGAAGAATGCCATTTCGGTGGCGATGAACTCGCAGCGCCAGCTCGCGGACGAGGCTGCGGAGGCCACCGCGACCATGATGGCCAAGCTTGTCCCGCCCTCGGTCGTGCTGAACGTGGTCGACAAGTCGTCGCTCATCATGCGCCGGGCGGAGAAGAAGAGCGGCGGCGGCGGCGGTGGTGGCAACAACGGTGGCGGTGGTGGCGCGAACAGCAGCGGCAGCGGCGGCGGGCACTCGTCGACGGCCTCGTCCGTTTCGTCTTCGTCCTCCACGGCCACGGTCAAGCTGACGGACGGGTTGGCATCGCTGAGCACGTCGACCTCGACCTCGACGCTCAGCGCGCCGAGCCGAGACAAGGGCAAAGGGAAAGCGACGTGAGCTTTGTGTCTGTCTCTGCTTGCCGCGCCGGGTCGTCAGTCCAATGCCGCTCGACATTCGAGGAGTATGACAGCCGCGGGAGCGGCCACGTGGCGCTTGGGCTCACACGCGCGCGCCCACAGCAGCCCGCAGCCCGGCGCGAGGAGCATGCCGTCCGACAACAAGAAGAAGCAGGCGCAGGCCAAGAAGGTCGCGGCCGCCGCGCAGCGCAACGCCAAGGCCGCCGCGCGCAAGGGCGGCGCTGTGCCGTCGTCCTCGGCCGCCGCAGACGACGTCGACAGCGTCGAGCGCGACGGCGAGGGCGACGAGGACGACGAGGAGCAGCAGCCGACACAGTCGCCCTCGCCGTCGCCCTCTCCGCCGCCGGCCGCCGCGCGTGCGGCCGACGCGGACGGCGTGACGGGTGCGCGCCGCCGCCGTCGTGCACGTGCCATCGATGGCTGCTGCTGACGCGCGCGCCCAAAGCCGTCGCCGAGGAGGACACGGACGCGCCCGTGGCCAAGCGCGCGCCGACCGCGGTCGACCGCAAGCGCGAGGACGCCGTCAAGGCCGCCAACCGCAACACGACCGGCGTGCTCGCGTCGCACCCGCGCTCGCGCGACGTGCATATCCACTCGTTCCAGCTGACCTTCCACGGCGTGGAGCTGTTCAAGGACACGAACCTCGAGCTTGTGCGTGCCCGCTGCGTGGTGCCGCCCGCAGCGCGTCTCAACCGGCGCGCAGAACCACGGCCGCCGCTACGGCCTCATAGGTGCCAACGGCGCGGGGAAGAGCACGCTGCTTGAGGCCCTCGCCGCGCGTGAGGTGCCCATCCCCGAGCACATCGACATCTTTTTGCTCCGCTCGGAGGTGCGCGCGCGTGCGCCATGCGCCCTGAGCGATCGGTCGGCTCAACCGCGCGCGCACACAGGCCGAGCCCAGCGACAAGACCGCGCTGCAGATGGTGATGGAGGTCGACGAGGAGCGCGAGCGGCTCGAGCGCGAGGCCGAGGAGTTCCTGGCGCTGTGCGTGCGGCGCGCCGCTGTGCGCTGCAGCAGCCGCGACTGAGCCGAGCGGCCGCACGCAGCGAGGGCGGCGACAGCGAGATGCTCATGGACATCTACGACCGCCTGGAGGAGCTCGACGCGGACAAAGCCGAGACGCGCGCGGCGGAACTGCTGCACGGCCTCGGATTCACGAAGGAGATGCAAAACGTGCGTCGCCGTCCGCCCCGCGTCACACGCTGCTGCTGATGGCACCTCGCACGCGCCACTCCGCAGAAGAAGGTGCGCGACTTCTCAGGCGGCTGGCGCATGCGCATCGCCCTCGCGCGTGCTCTCTTCGTCAAGCCCGCGCTGCTCCTGCTCGACGAGCCCACCAAGTGCGCGCACCCCGTGTGCTGCGCGGCATGCGTATGACGCACGCGGGCGCGCCCAGCCACCTCGACCTCGAGGCCTGCGTGTGGCTCGAGGGCGAGCTCAAGCGGTACAACCACATCCTGCTCATGATCTCGCACTCGCAGGACTTCCTCAACGGCGTGTGGTGCGCCGCCGCCCCACAGCCCGCTCGCTCGCCGCACATGCTCACACGCCCGCCGCGCCGCGCACGCAGCACAAACATCATTAGCCTGCACAACCGCAAGCTCTCGGTGTGGAGAACGCGTGCACCAACTTGACCCCCGCTCACAACCGCGTGCGCGCCGCGCAGTACTACTCGGGCAACTACGACGCCTACGTCCAGACGCGCATGGAGCTCGAGGAGAACCAGAACAAGCGCTATCAGTGGGAGCAGAACCAAGTCGCACACATGAAGGACTACATCGCAAGGTGTGCGCCGCGGCGGCCTTCGCGTGCGATCGCCCGCTCACCGCCCGCCGCCACCGCCTCCCGCAGGTTCGGCCACGGCAGCGCCAAGCTCGCGCGCCAGGCCAAGTCGAAGGAGAAGCTGCTCAACAAGGTGCTCGCGTCCGGCCTGACCGAGAAGGTCGTGCGCGACCGCAACGTCTCGTTCTCGTTCCCCGACTGTGGCCACGTGCCGCCGCCCGTGCTCATGGTGCGTCGGCGCGCCCGCTGCTGCTGCGTTGGCGCATGCTGAGACGAACGGGCTGCAGGTCCAGAACGTCAGCTTCCGGTACAAGGAGGGCCAGCCCTTCATCTACAAGAACATCGACTTTGGCATCGACCTCGACTCGCGCATCGGTGAGCGCCCTTGCAAGCCCTGCTTGTGCTCACACGCGCGTGCGCGCCTGCGACCGCAGCACTCGTCGGTCCGAACGGCGCCGGTGCGTGCAGAGGCCGCCGTGCTCACAGCGATTGACCGTGCGCGGCGCCGCAGGCAAGTCGACGCTGCTCAAGCTGCTCGACGGCTCGCTCATCCCCACTGGTGCGCGGCGTGCCCGTGCGCGCTTCACGGTGGGCTGACGCGCCCGCAGACGGCATGGTCCGCAAGCACAGCCACCTGCGCATCGCGCGGTACCACCAGCACCTCGCGGAGCACCTGGTGCGGCCGCTGCCTCCTGCGCGCGCACGTGCCGCCGGCTGAGGCGTCCGCCGTGTACAGGACCTCGATTTGTCGCCGCTGCAGTACATGATGCGGTGCTTCCCGGACGAGAAGGAGGTCGAGCAGATGCGCCGGGCTATCGGCCGCTACGGCCTCACCGGTGCGTGCGCGGCCCGGCTCGCTGCGGATGCACTCACGCGTGTGCTGTACCAGGCGACCAGCAGACGACGCCGATCCGCAACCTCTCGGACGGGCAGCGCAGCCGCGTCGTCTTTGCGTGGCTCGCGTTCACGGCGCCGCACATGCTCTTCCTGGTGCGGCTGCGTGCGCGCGCGGTACCGGCTCCGTCTGACGTGCGCACGCGCTTGTGCCCCGTCGCAGGACGAGCCGACCAACGCGCTCGACCCGCCCACGTGCGTCCGCCGCCCGCTCACGCCGCGCGGCAAAGACGCTGACCGCCGTCGCAGCATCGACGCCCTGGCAGAGGCCATCAACGACTTTGAGGGCGGCATGCTGCTCGTGTCGCACGACTTCCGCCTCATCAGCCAGGTCGCCGAGGAGATCTGGGTGTGCGACAACCAGACGATCACCAAGTGGCCGGGCGACATTGCATCCTGTGCGTTGGCCTGCTCGCCTGCGCGTGCGTCACGCTGACCGCGCCGCACCGAAACGCACGCAGACAAGCAGAGCCTGATCGATCGCTTCGAGACGGCGCGGAACAAGAGCATGTGAGCTTTGTGTTGTTCGTGCATTCATCCGTCGTCGCCGTTACAAACGCCGTGCCTGGGCGGCCTCAGCTGTACGAGAGCATGTTGGTCGGGTGGCTGTGCACGCTCGGCTGGATCACGCCCTGCTGCACCCAGAAGTCGTACAGACGGCTCGACTTGTTGACGTCGATCTGCACAGCCGCGCGTGAGCGCACGAGGTCAGCGCAACATCGGCAGCACCTTGAAGTGCCGCCGCAGCTCGGTCTTGGTGATCGGCCCGTTGCGCTTGTACAGCTCCACGGCCTTCTCCGTCGCCTGCTGGTCTGTGCGCGGACGGGCGTTCAGCTCCTCCCGCCGGCGCGTGCCAACGAGTGCACGCACAGAACTCGGGCGTGAGGCGCAGCCGCTGCAGCAGCGCACGCTCGGCGTCCGTCAGCTTGTCAGCGCCCGGCAGCGTCTCAATGGCGAACGCTACTTGCCCGAACATCCTTAGCGGCCGAGCGCGCCGTGCACGACGTGACGCACCCGACTTGCGCACGACCAGGTACGACCGCAGCTTGTACCGCGCTGCGGGCACCTTGAGCTTGCGCGAGAAGTAGCGCCGCGAGCGCGACAGGCGCTTGTAGTAGGACTGCGCACGAAGCCGAGGCCTGAGCTGCCACGACTGCGCGCAATCCGGGCCGCCGCACCTCGCGCTCACTGGCGCTCAGGTGCCGTGCGATGAAGTGGTCCTTGAGCGACTGCCGCGGCCCGAGCACCTCGTCGCAGTCCTCCCACGCGCACTTGATGGGCACGCCGAACGAGACCGTCGAGGTCGGAGGCGGGCTGAGCGGCATCTGGGTGTGACCACGCGACGTGAGCACGCTTGCGCCCTCGCACAGGGCAGCGCACCGGCCGGAACGTGTTGAGCACCTCAGCGGCCTCGCGCAGACCGCTGAGCATCGCGCCGTGCACCGTCGCCGGGTAGTAGCGGTTCGTGGCCTCGCCGGCGAAGAAGACGCTGCCGCGCCACGCCGTCAGAACGCACGCCGCGGGCGCCGCACGCCGAGCCGCACCGCTTGTCGATGCTCACGGCCAGCCGGTCATAGTCGTCGCCGGTCGCGCCGGGCGGGATGGACGAGTACGAGCCGAAGCAGAACCCTGCCACTGCGCATGAGCGTCGGCATGTGCAGCAAGGGTCGCATGCACCGTCCGAGCCCCAGCGCGTGACCTCGTAGTCGACCGGGTCGGGCACGTCGCCCTGCCAAATCGCGCACGATCAGCCTGCGCAGCGCGACGTGGCATCGCCGCACTCCGTATATGCGCCTGAGCGTCGCTATCGCGCCGTCGACGACCTGCGCGTCCGTGAGCGCCTCGAGGTCCAGCGCGGCCTGGCGCGTGCGTGCGTCAGCTCGCCCCGTTCTGTCCGCGAAAAAAAAAAAAACGCGCACCTGGCCAGACACGAGCGCCAGCAGCGACGGCGACTCGGTGACGCTCGCCGTGTTGATAAACAGGAAGTAGAGCCCACGCTCGCCCGGCGAGATCGACCCAAACAGGTCCTGTGGCTCCTCGCCAATGCGCCAAATCGGCCGCTCAAACAGCAGCGCGACCTATGTCCGCCCGCTCGTCAGCCTCGTGAGCACGTATACGGGCGGGCACCGCACCTTGTTTAGCACGCCAAAGCCGAGCCTGTTGATCGCGTCCTGCTTCCACGCGGGCAGCGGCGGGTCGAACACAATCAGCCCACGCTTGAGCACGCCCAGCGGCGCGGTGACGATGGCGGCGTCGGCGTTCATCGTGAACCCTGGCGCGGCGTCGTCAGCCCCCAGCACGCGACGCAGCACTCAGGCGCGCGCGGGCACCGTCCGCCAGCGTCAGCGCCACGCCTGTATGGCCCGGCTCGTACGCCACGCGCGTCACAGCGCTGTTGAAGCGCACCTCGAGGCCCTCTGCCAGCCGCGCGGGCACCTGGCCGTACCCGCCGCGGATCATTGAGTGCGCGCCCGAGAACTCGTTGCCGTCGTCCTACGTGTGCACGCGCGCACGCTGAGCACGCCGAGCCTGCGGTGGCACGCGACAGACACACTTGGTCCCAGTACTTGAGCGACACGTGCGACAGGACGGCGGCGTTGGCAAACTCGAGGTTGGCCATGTGCCAGTCGAAGACCTGCGCAGGCACGTGAGATGGGGGCCGCAGGGCGCGAGCGGGTGCGCGCCGACGCACGCGCGCCTCCTCGGGCGTCAGCTGCGGCTGCCGGTCGCGCAGCTCGAGCAGGCGCTGCTCGATGGAGCAGTCGGTGGCGATCTCGTTGCGCGACGTGCCGGCGTCTGCGTCCCGGGCGCGTCATGCACCGCACGCGCACACGACAGCAGCGCAACGCACGGTCGAGCAGCTCGTTGAAGATGTCCTCGACCTTGCGGTCCGTGTCGGCGTTGAGCAGCTGGCCGTTGGAGTCGTAGAGGGGGCACTCGGGCGCCATGAGGTGCACGCGCATGCGCATCTGCTGCACGAGCACCGCGAGCGGGTTGCCGCCGCCAAAGCCCGTGATAATCGACGCGCCCAGGTCGACGTTGGCCTTACGCGCGCCGCCTCTCCGGCCGCCGAGCATCTGCGAGTGCACGCGCCCGCCGACGCGGTCGCGCGCCTGGCGCCGTCCTCGTGAGCCACCCGTCCTCCGGGGCCGATGTGGCGCGCACCTCGAGCACGGTCACGCGCATCCCGGCGATGGCGAGCGCGCGGGCGGCGGCGAGCCCGGCCGCACCGGCGCCGATGACGATGATGCGCGGCGCGTCGCCTGCGCCCGCTGCGGGTGAGCCGTGCGCGTGCGCGCGGGCGGCCGGACGGGGCGCGCGACCTGGCGGGGGCGTGGACGGGAGGGGCAGGAAGCCAAAGTTGATGTACTGGTGTCGCTCGAGGAAGCAGACAACGTCGCGGACCATCGCGTGCTCGTCCTCGGGCACGCCCGCAAGCATCTGCGCGCGCGCAGGCGGGCGTGAGCGTGCCGGCCACGCCGATGCGAGGGGGAGGCCGCGGCTCCGCGCGCCTTGTCGGCCGTGACGCGTGCCGCGGGGTCGTCCAGCCAGGCCGCGAGGACGCGGTTGCGGTGGAAGCAGTAGCGGAGGAGGGCGAGGAGGTAGTGCGGGTACGCCGCGGTCTCGGCCGGGGCCATGTCGAACGCGGGCAGGCGGCTGGCGAGCGCGGCGATGACGTGCGCGTCGAGGGTCCCGGGCGGCTCCTGGCTGCGGTTGTACCTGTGCGGACGGCGACGTCGTGTGAGCGGACGAGGGAGGATATCGGGCCGCGCGTCACGCGCCACACACTTGCGAAGGTGCTCGACCAGCTGCGCGCGCACCAGCTCGTTGTCGGTCGGCTGCGACGCCATGGTCCACGCAGAACCTCAAAAAAAAGGAGCAGGCGGGCGGGGTGCTGCGCGGCGGGCCGGCGTCGAGTGAGCCGCGGAGCATCCGCCGCGAGGATTTTTATCGCGCGTCCTGCCAGGCGACACCCAGGATGGCCGCTGTTGGCGCCAGCGGCGCGCCCTCAACGGCCGCAGCAGCGGTCAACGCGGACGCGGACGCGGACGGCCCGCGCGCGCGCAAGCTGCGCGAGGTGTTCCGCACGGCGCTGGATAAGACGCTGGCCGGGTGCGGCGTGGACGCGCTGGCCGAGGCGATGCCGCGCGTGCGCCGCGAGACGGTCGCGACGGCGCAGCGCCAGCTGGCCGCGTTCCTGGGCGAGAGCGCGCAGCAGGAGTTTGACGTGATCGCGGAGCAGCGCGGCGTCGCGGCGCGCCTCAACGAGCTGGACCGCGTCCTCGGCACGGCGCTGTCGACAGCAGCAGCACCAGCAGCACCTGCACCTGCACCTGCACGAGCAGCAGCAGCACCGGCCGATGCCGTGCGCGCCGCAGCAGCGCCCGCCAAGCGCGCGCACCTCGCCCAGCTGCGGCTTCAGGTCGCGCGGCTGCGCGCCGACAACGACAGCCTCGGGCAGCAGCTCGCGCCGCTCCGCGCGCAGTGCCGCACAACCCTCGCCCAGCTGCAGCAGGCCCTCGCCGGCCTCGAGCGCGCCGCCGCCGACGCCGCGGCCCTCGCCGTGCCCAAGACCGACGCCTGGGGCATCGTGCAGGTGCTCGAGCCCGGCGGCGTGCCGCAGCCGCGCAAGCGTGCACGACCGGCTACGGCCGCCGACGCCGGCAGCACCGACGACGCGATCGCGCAGCAGACGCAGCTGACGCCACCGTGGGCAGCAGTGGGCGTGACGGCCGCAGCGGGCAGGACAGCGACGCACCCGGCCACGGCTGCGCGCACGCCCTCGGTCGAGTTTGAGACCAACACGTCGCCGGTCAAGAAGCGGCGGTAGTCGTCTTCTTTGTCTGCGAGCGCGCGTGACCATGCCTGTGTCCGTCGGTACCTTACACAATGTTCACCACATGAAGCGCTGCATCTCGCCGCCCTGCGTGAACGGCCGCCCGAGAAAGATGTACAGCGCCGCCGCATTCACCGCCACGTTCACCGCCAGCTCGAGCCAGATGCGCCACGGCGGCGGCGGCCTCGCGCAGCAGTGCAGCCGCAGCAGCAGGTACGGCAGGATGAAGTAGCGGAACTCGAGCAGCGGCGACGGCACGAGCACGAGCGCAACCGCGGCCGCGTACCCGAGGCACCACAGCAGCGTCTGCGCACGAACTGCATCGCGTACCGTCAGCTGCGCGCAACACTTGCGTGTGCGTGCGCACCAAGTGCCGTCGAGAGGTGCCACCCACCCGCGTAGTACGCCGGCAGGTACGCGAAGCGCTGCCACGGGTGCCGCCGGAACAGGTGCCGCCAGACGTAGAACGAGAAGTGGCGGTTGTCGCTCAGCAGAAACCGGTGCTCGACGCTGCACGCCCAGTCAGCCGCAGCCGCGCGAGCTCGCAGCCGCAACGCACGTCAGCTGCTGCACGACGACAGCGCCGAGCGCGAGCACGACAGTGCTGCTGACCGCACCGCGTACGCTCGCCACGTGTGCAGCAAACGCACGCACGCGCTCGCCCGACAGCAGCACAGGCGCCGAGAACACAGCCGCGAAGGCCGCAAAGTACAGCAACTGCGGCACGTGCAGCGTGAGCTCGTGGTTGGTGCGGTCGCCTGCGTCCGCGTCAGCACACGCCAGCCAACGGCGGCACGCGCGCGCACCGAGCGCGATGCCCTTGTTGAGCCACACGAAGGCCACGAAGCCAGCCACCGCGGGCACGAACGGCGCCGCCGTGCCCAACACCGCCCCTGGACGCTCCCAGCACGCGCGCATGAGCAGCGCGATGCTGCCGCTGGCCGAGCTGTCGCGCCGCTTGAGGGCGTGCGCGCCCGGCTGTGCGTCACCGTGCGCGAGCAGGGCTGTGCCGAGCACGAAAAGCACCCACGCGATGTTTGTCTGGCGGAAGAGCAGCGAAGCGGTTGCGGCCTGCCGCGCGCACGTGTGTGCGCACGGCTGATCAGTCGCGCGAGGCGGAATGGGTGTCGCCGCACCAGCGCGCTGAGCAGGACGCGGTTGTGCAGCGCGGCGAGGTAGGCAGCGAGGACGAGCACGGTGGCGAGTGTGTCGGTGTAAAATAGAAACCAGAAGAAGACGTGCACCGGGAACAGCGCGACGGCGACGGCCTCGGTCCACGACGCCGCGGCCGCGTCGCCGCCGCGCACGCGCTCGAGCACGCGCTTGAGCAGCACAACCGACAGCAGCCCGGCGACGACGTTGATGCTGCGCAGCACATTGATCGAGCATGGCACGCCCGGCACGCGCGTCGCGAGCCACGCGACGAGGTACGGCCCCGGCGGCGTCGTGATCTTGCCGTCCCAGACATCGAACGTGCCCGCGCAGTACGCCTGCGCCTGCGGCACGTGGAAGATCTCGTCCTGCACGCATCACACACGCATCGCACACGCACGATCAGCACACGGCGCACCAGCACCAGCAGCACGCGCACCATGTACGGCGCGGGCACGGCGCGCGACACAGCGGCCGCGGTCAGCGCGACAGCGGCTAACGTGACGGCGACTGCAGCCATGGACTTGCAATGGCGTCCGTGTCACGCTACGTCATCATCGCGGCAGCGCGGCAGCTGAGCGGCGTCGCGGGGCCAGCGGCGGCGGCGCTGCGACAGCGGCTGCAGGACGACCTCAAGGCGGCGATGCGCAACCGCGCCGACAAGGAGCGGCTGACGGCGATCCGCAGGTGCGCGACCGATGCGTGTGCACACAGAGACCCACGTGGGCGGGGCGCGCAGCGTCGTCTCGGCCGTGACCTACGCCGACAAGACGGCCGGGGCGACAGTGGACGACGACGCGATCGTGCGCGAGCTGCGCAAGCTCGTGCGCAAGCACCAGGAGTCGATCGAGCAGTTCGCCCTCGCCGGCCACGCCGACCAGGCCGAGGTTGAGAAGCAGCAGATGGCCGTCGTCGCGGGCTACATCCCCGAGACCATGACAACCGAGCAAATCGAGGCGGCCGTGCGGGCGGCGATCGCGCGCACGGGCGCCCAGACCACCCGTGACCTCGGCAAGGTGATGGAGGACCTCAAGACGTCGCTGAGCGACACGACCCGCGCCCCGCGTAAGCTCGTCTCGGACGTGGCCAAGCGTCTGCTGGCGTGAGGCTCCCGCGGCCGCGTGTATAGCGTGCACACACACACACACACACACACACTGGCACGCGTGGGAAACCAAAGCAAGCAAAACAGGATCTTTGGCGTACGGCGGGCGCGCACGAGCCGTCAATGGTCAAACAGCTCCTTGTTGCGCTCGAACGCCAGCCGCAGGTACTGGTTCATGCCGTTGATGAAGCCGCTGCCGGCCTGCGCGCGCGCCCGCCACGTCGGCTGCGCGCGGGCAGCAGCCGCGCACCGAACGCACCTTGAGCTTGTCGATGCGCTTGAACAGCTCCACCGTGCTCCGCCGCACGCTCTCCGATGGGTGGAACAGCGACACGGCCACAGGGTACAGCCCGCCCTGGTTCTCCGGCAGGTACGACAGAAACTGCGTGCGCCCCCAGCATGAGCAGCGCCACCAGCGTCAGCGCGTGAGCGCACCTCGATCAGCTGCTCGTCCGTGTTGATGTTCTTGACAAAGTCCGTATACATGCTCAGGATGTCCTGCGCGAGGGCGGCGACGACGTCAGCACGGCAGCTCGCCACCCGCGAGCGCGTAGACCTTTTCCGGGATGCTCTGGCGCACGCGCAGGCGCGAGATCAGCCGCGCGACGTCGGCATCCTTGATCGCGCGGGTCTCGCGGTACGCATTGCGGTCCTGCGCGCGCGCGCGCGCGCGCAATGAGCGGCACCGCTGCGTGTGTGCATGCCGTCGTCGCGGCGCACCGCGTTGTATTTGATCCACGACTCGGTCGGCAGGGCTGGGTTGCCGTTGTAGCACTTCCACAGCTCCACGCGCTTCTGGTTGGCGGCGATGGCCTGCGCACACGCGCGCAACGGTGTCAGCGCGGCTGCGGCGGCCCGGCATCGCCCTCCGGCACCTTTTTCTTGGCCGCGTCGTCCACATACTCGGCGTCGTCAAAGGCCGTGTCGACGATGCCCTGGACGTACTCCTGGAACTTGGCGCGGATGCGATCCTCGGAGTAGTGCGACTGGATCGCAAACATGACCTACGATCGGCGCCGGCGTCACACATGTGCGCGAAACGCGTGCGCGCGCGAGACGCGACGCACGTCGGCGATAAAATCCTGGTCGAGCGCCACGTGCGGGTCGGTCTGCGTCTGCGGCGGCAGGTGCGAAGCCAGCTTCACAGTGCCGGTGCCGACATTGCACAGCACGTCTGGCGGGCGGCGTCAGCAAGATGGCGTTGCCGTGCGCCGCGTAGGGACGCACCCCACCACTTGTCGAGGTCCTCAAAGCGCGGGTTGGTCACGCCCGCAATGAAGCCGGGGCTGCGTTCCAGCGGCGCGCGTGAGGTGGCCAGCCGCGAGCTGTGCGCCACACGCACAACGAGAGCACGTTGTCCACGTTCGACAGGTTCGTGTACGGGAACGCGCGCTCGGTGAAGCCGCGCAGCGGCGGCGACATCATTGAGATGGCCGCGAGGACGTAGTTGGCCACCTGACGCGGACGCGGCGACTCAGCGTCCCGCGCGCGCGCGCAACTGCGGCCGGCGCAGCGCGCACCTCGCCCGACGGCAGGTTGTGGCCGAGGAAGATGATGCGCTGCTGGCGTAAGAGCGCGTTGAGGATCACCATCACGCCGTTCTCGTTCTTGTTGACGGTGCAGTTGCCAAACTTGTTGACGAGCTTGATGAGCGAGAACTGAGCATGCGGGCGCGCAGCCTGAGCACTTGCCGCGTACGCGTGCCTCGCCGCGCCCCACGCACGTCACCGACCTCGTCCGGGAACATGGCGATGGGTATCCTCATGGGGATGTCGATGCCGTTGTAGCGCACCTTGGTCGAGAAGGACCTGCGGCATGGTCAGGCGCCTGCGGCGGCAAGATGTAGCCACCCGCACCTCCGCTCGAGCTCCTTCTGGCCCTCGGACGCGCGCACGATCTTCTTCTCCTGCTCGGTCAGGCGCGGCATACCCGAAAGCTCCATCGCGTTAACGGCGTCGTACAGTTGCTGCAGCACGCTGCGGGCGCGTGCGTGAGCGCCGACTACCGCCACTGCTGTGCCGCCGCGCACCTCACGTCGGGCGTGTCAAAGAACTTGTCGAGAGCGAGCAGAAGTAGCGGCTTGTAGATGTGCAGGAACTGGTGCTGCGTGCAAATGGCCATGGCCTTGGTGCGCGCGCCGCGCTTGACCTGCACCGGCCCGGCGTGTCATGCGCGCCAGCGAGCGACGTCGGGCGCGCGTCAACGCACGCCGGGGATGTGCTTGGTGCGGACGAGGTTGAGCACGTACAGGAACGGCTTGTTGTTCTTGGGCTCCTCCTCCTTCTTGGCGCCGGTCGACTTCTTGCCTGCGAGCGCGAGACGGCGGTGAGGTGCGCGGCGGGCGCGGCGACGCGCGACCCACGCTCGAGCGCCGGCTCGGTCAGCTGCTTCAGGAACTCGAGCAGGACGGCCTCGTCGCCCTCGTCGTTGAAGCGGATGCCTGTGCGCGGCACGTGTGAGCCGCGAGCGCCCCGTGCGCGGGCACCGCCCGCACCGAGCGCGACGTCGTCCGTGATGATGGCGTCGTACAGCGGCTCCATCTGCTGGAACTGGATGCCCGGGTGGCGCACGCTGCGCGCGTCCCCGTCGTCACGCCACAGCCACGACAACGGGCGAGCGCGCACATCTTGCGCAGCGACGCGCCGTCGGCCTCGCAGATGTGTATCTGGTCGGGCTCGAGCCGCAGCTTCTTCTTGTCCGTCCCGAGCATCTCCCAGCCTTGTTGTTGTCGTCCGGTTAAGGGCCCCAGCGCCCGCCCACCGCGCCGCGCACCGCGCACCCTGCGTCGCCTCGGTGAAGAGGTACACGTAGCCCTCGAGCTGCTTCACGGGCGGCTCCTTGGCGGCCCTGGCCGCGCCGTGTGAGCGGCCGTGTGCGCGCGGTGCGGGATGCGCGGATCCCACGCACCCGGCGCCCTTGCCGGCGACGCCCAGCAGCGCGGCCGACTGCGCCGCCGCCCAGCCGTAAGCCTCAGCGCCGCGCCGCACCACCACCACGCGGTGCCGCGCACCTCGGGCAGCGTCTGGTTGAGGAAGAAGATGGTCCAGTCCTGGTCGCGGTTGTGCGCGCCGTCGGGCAGCATGAGCTCGGCGAGGATGCTGCCGCGCGGTGTGAGCGCGGAGGGCGCACAAGGACGAGAGGGCGCGAGGGCAGGCCGCACTTGAGCTCCGTGCCCGTCGGCTCCGGGTACTGCATCGACACCGTGCTGCCCTTCTCGATGTCGAACTCGGCCAGCAGGATGTTGTCGACGAGCCGCGCCATCGTTCCAGCGCAAAGTGCTCTGTCACCTTCTCTACGTCATGCGAAGGTTGGGTCGGTGCGCCTCAAGGGGAGCAGTACAGCGTGCACGGCGCACAGGGCGTGTGTGAGGGGGGCCGGCCAAAAGCGGGGGGGGAGGGACGTGGGGGGACAGCGGCACGGCACGACGACAGACGACAAGGGGAGGAGACAGACTGAAGTGGTTCGGATGCGGCTCTGGTGAGGCCGGCGTGTGGCGCCGGCGGCAGTCGGCGACGCTCCAGCCGGGCGGGCGCTCAGTTGCCCGACTTGAACATGCTGTTGCGGTTGGCGCTGCTGCCGGGGCGGATCGTGTCGTCTGCGCGAGCGTGTCAGCCCGCCCGCCCGCGCCGCCTCGCAGCGAAGCAGCGCAGACGCACTCTGCACCGACTTCCGCTTGGCCGCGTTCTTGAGCGCGTCGAGCTCGTCGCTGTCCCAGTTGGCCTCCTGCGAGGCCCGCGCGGGCCGCCCGTCAGCACACACGCTCGCTGCACAGCACAGCACACGCGCGCACCTGCACGGCCGCGCCCGACGCCGGCGCCTGCTTGGCGTCCGTGTTGACCCAGGACTGCATGAAGCTCCACTCACCGTCGGCCTCGAGCGCGCTGTTCTGCACGGGCTGCGTCCGGAACTCCTTCTCGTCGTCCCACTCGGGCTCATCCGTCTTCTGCATCGCCGCCAGGTTGGCCGGCGCGCCCTCGGTGCCCATCTGGTAGTCGCGGTACGCAGCCGCCTTCTTGAGCGCCCACTCACGCTGCAGCCGCTTGATCTGGCGGCGGCGGTAGACGATGTAGGCGATGATCGCGCCAAAGACGACAAACAGGATCACGGCCACGACGATCAGGCCAATGGCCACGTCCGACGGGGTCACGTTGACGTTGTACGGCGAGCCGGAGATCTCTTGGCCGTTGAGCTGCGCGGCCGGGGCGCGGCGCTGCTCAGCAAACAGTCGCGCGCGTCCGCGGGCGGCGCACCTTGACCGTCAGCTTGCGGTTGCCCGGGCCCGTGATCGTGTACGTCACGCCGTAGAAGCCCGTACCAAAGTCGGTCACAATGCCGCTCTGCGGCCGCGTGCGCGTGAGCCACCGCTGCTGCGAGCGGTACACGCGCGGGCGACGCACCACGCCGCCGTCAAACTCCGCCGTGACCGTGTCGCCCGAGCGCGTCTGGTTGTTGTCGAAGCGGTCGCGCGCCTGCACGACAAAGCGGCAGGTCGTCGACGCCTTGCACGTGCTCACACCGTCACCGTACGCGACCGTCTTACTGGCGTCCGAGACTGGTGGGCGCGCGCGCGCACACGGGTGTGAGCAGCGGCGCGGGTGGGGGCAGGCGCGGGCGCGGTACGCACTCGTCACCGAATCAACGCGCTTGCTCGAGCCCGAGAGCTGGTCGAGGAAGTAGAACACGTCGAGCAAGTACGTGCCGGACGAAGGGAACGTGTACGACGCGGTGAATGTGCCGTCAAAGTTGTCCAGCAGGTCGACAATGACGACGTCTGTGCGCGCACGCGGCCGCGGTGTCAGCGCAGGCTCACCCGCACACCCGCGTGCGGGCAAAATGGCGCACCGGCCTGGTCGTTGATGTTTGCGAGCTGCGCGATGAAGTTGTTGATGTTGCCGCGGCTGCGCGTCTCAAAGTTGCCGAAGATGTCCTGCCGCGGCGCCCACCCAGGCACGGTCAGTTGCCGCCCTGTCGGCGTGCGGTGGTGCGCACCTTGATGATAACCTTGAACGAGTATGCCTGGCCGACCGTTTTCGGCTGGTCCTCCTGCACGCCCTGGATCACCGAAAGCGGCCCGCTCGTGTCGCCTGCGGGCCGTGTCAATCGGGCGAGCTAATGCGCGCGTGCACGCACGGCCACACACCCGGCAGGAGCGTCACGACGTAGCGGTTGGCCACCTGGCCTTTCTTGTCGGCGATGGTGAGGTTGTATGTGCCCGCGACGGTCAGGTTGACGTAGCTGCACGTGTACGAAGGCGGCGTCGGGTTGCTCGGCGAGGTCAGGTACTGCGCCTGGTAGGTGTACGTCTTGCTCGTGGTCGTCTGCGTCGGCTGGCGCAGCTTGAACTCGCACGTGAACGGCACTAAATCGGACGACTGGATGTTGACAACTGACGGCGGGATCGTGTTACCGTACTCGTCGCTGCACCGCAGCGACGCGGTGCGTCAGCGACAGGGAAACACCCGGCGCGAGCGCACACCGTGGTGTGATCAGGATCGTACCGCCCTCAGCCGTCACCGATGGGCTCGAGCCGAGGCCCTGGATGTTGATCAGGCTCTGCGGCGTGTTCATAAAGCCCGGTAGAACGTCCACGCCGGTCGCAGTGAAGATAGGCTCGAGCGGCGTGCGCTGGTCAAACAGCTTGAGGTCGACCGTGCCGACGATCGTGATTGTGACGCTCCACGAGACCAGGTTGTACGATGGCCCGCCGACGGCGACGATGGTGATGGGCGGGTTGCCGGCCACGGGCGGGTTGTAGAAGACCTGCAGCTGCACGTTCGCCAGGGCGATGTCGGCCGGGATTTCGTTGTCGTACTGGTCGAAGAACTCGACCACGAGCGTCGGCACTGCAGCCACGTTGACGGGCGGGCTGGTGAACGTGCCACCGATGATGCACTTGGCCTTGTCGGGCACGTCTGCGCGCGGGCGGCGTGGGTGAGCGTGCGCGCCTCGGCACGAGCGGGCCGCCGGGCGCTTACCGGGCTCGATCGTGTAGAAGTACGGGCCGCCGCCGATGTCGTTGTCGTTGGCCTTGAACGTGATCAGGTAGACGCCCGAGACGGTCGTCTGGATCGTGAACTGGTACAGGCCGTTCGCCTGGTACGTCTGCGGGCGCGCGCGCGGCGGGCTCGTGAGCGTGGGATGCGCCGTGCCGCGCCCTGCCGCAGCGCACCCCCGTCACGTTGAACGCGTTCTCCGTGGTCGAGTTGAAGCCGGTCAGGTACGCCTTGAAGTCGACCGTGTTGTCATCGAACGGCTGCCCGTTGCTGTCGCCTAGTGCGTGCGCGCGTGCGGTCAGCGGGGAGAGCGGGTGCGCGCGCCCGGCGGTGGGCGACGTACGGACTTGCGCCGTGACCGTTGTCGACGCGGTCACGGTGCCCTTGCCGAGCACCAAGGCAGTGGTCTGCACCGCGCACGCGGACGCTGCTTAGCTGGCGCCGCGCGAAGGCGCCGGCACACGACGCACGTTCTGGTAGCTAATCTGCGCCGCGGCGCCGCTCGCGAGGACCGCGAGAGCGACGAGGACGAGCGCGAGGGCCACCTTCATCGCTGCGTGCTGCGCACGGCGCGTCAGCGGCGCGGCGCCGGCACCGAGGCGGCACCGAGGCGGCACAGGGCGGGACAGAGAGAGAGAGAGAGAGAGAGAGAGAGAGAGAGAGAGAGAGAGAGAGAGAGAGAGAGAGAGCGACGACCAGCAACGCCGCGGCCGGCCCGCGCAAGGGGGCGCCTGGACGTCAGCGGCGAATTACGGCAGAAGGCAAACATCCGCGCGTGCGGCGAGCGGGGGCACGCGGCGCGCAGACGAGAGGCGCTCAGGTGGCGCAGGCAGGGCAGGACGCGAGTACGCAAAAGTCTTGACTGTGTGGCGCGAGACGGGCGAGGACCGTTCGTTCAGATGCGACGCGTCGCAGACGCCGCCGACCAACCAGCGTGCGCTGCGGATATATAGCTGTTTCACTTGGGTGGTGTTTTGTTTCGCGCATAGTGATTGGCGAAAACCTATGTACGTATCACCTCCCGGCCTTGCTCCCGTGCTGCTGCTGCTGCTGCTGCGCGCGCCCCTGGCCCTTGGGCATCTTCTTCTTCTGCTCGCGCGGGACAAACCCTCAGCACGCGCGCAACGTCGTCGCCCGAACAGGCGCAGCACGCACCGACTCGTCCTGCACGTCCTGCGGCTTGTAGTAGTGCGGCGCGACCTCGAGCAGCCACGCCGACTCGATCGCAATCACCTGCCGCATGAACTCCTTCGACGTGAACACGAGCTGGGCGCCGGTCGCGCGCGTGAGCGATCTGCAGCGCGCCCGACCGCGTTGCGTGCGCACACCTCGTGGTACAGCACCCACCGCGGCTTCTCCTCGTGCAGCGACGACGACGGGTGGATGTAGACCGTCTGCACGCACGTGAGGGACCCCATCCGTGTCACCACAGCACACGCTGCCATGCGCACCTGGTGCGTCTTGATCGTCGAGTACCCGTCGCCCGACGTGCCCAGCCGCGCGACGTTGTAAAAGTAGCCCGCCGTGATCGCCTTACGGATGGCCACGTCGTCGTGCAGCGCCGATGTCTTCTCGACCTCGACGCGGTCGAGCAGGCCCTCGAGCTGCTCGCGGATGTCCTGCGCCTTCTTCATCGAGCGGAACTGGATGTAGTTTTCGTAGCACCACTGGGTCGAGAAGTTGGTCTCGGCGTACTGCTCGCGCGCGCGCGCTGGTGTGGTGAGCCTTCCGCGCCATGCCGCACGCTGCCGCCCGCACCTGGTTGTACACGTTGAGCATCAGCAGGTGGTCGCCCCCGGGCCGGAACAGGTTGCGCCGCGCGTTGTCGGCGTGCACGGCCTTGTCCTTGGGCCGGTAGAAGATCGAGTTGTTGACGCTGAGCATGGCGAAGATGGTGATGATCTGCGCGCATGGTTCAGCTCGCCTCGCTCGTCGTGGCCGTGGCCGTGGCCGTGGCCGTGGCCGCAGCTCCGCACCTCCTCCGAGCACTTGTACTTCTCGGACGCCATGATCGCCTTGGACATGGTCGGGTCGAGCGGGAACTCGGCCATGCGCCGCCCGAGCTTGGTCAACTCGCCGCGCTCGTTGAGCGCGCCCAGCGCGTACAGCTGCGCGGCGAGGTCACGTGAGGTCACCCACGCCAGCGGCCGCCCACGCCGCCGCACCTGCTCCAGCGCCTTGATCAGCGTCTCGGCCGGCGGCGGGTCCATAAAGTCAAAGTGGATCAGGTCGTTGATGCCCAGGCTCTGCGGGACGCGATACACGCTCAGGCGCTGCATGCAGTTGGCGGCCGCGCGCGCACCTTGAGCAGCAGCACGACGTTGCCCAGGTTGGACCGCTGGATCTCGGGCACCGTGTTCTCCTCAAGCTCCTTGTGGTACGCCCACGCCGTGTACAGCCGGAAGCACTTGCCCGGACCCACGCGCCCGCCTCTCCCCGCACGCTGGTTGGCCGACGCCTTGGAGCACTGCGCGCCGAGTACGCGTCAGCCGCGCACGCTTCTGCACGCCCAGAGCAGCGCCGCGCACCGGCGTCACTTGGAGCGACTCCATGCCCGTCTTCGGGTTGTAGCTCTTCTGCTTGACGAACCCGGGGTCGATCACGTACACGACACCGTCGATCGTGATCGACGTCTCGGCGATGTTGGTCGCGAGCACGACCTGTGCGAGGAGACGTCAGCCCGGCGGCAGCACATGGTGGCGGCCGAAAGCGTGCCTTGCGCGCCCCGGGCGGCGTCGGCTCGAAGATCTTGGCCTGCATGTCGGACGGGAGGGTCGAGTAGATCGGGCACAGGATCAGCTCGGCGATCTTGGACCCGAGCGCGCGCGTGCGGTACTGCAGGATCTCAAACGCCGTCTCGATCTCCTCTTGCCCCTGCACCGGCCGTCAAGACCGCGGCCGCACACACGCACGCACTCGCGCCGGGCGCACCGTGAGGAACACGAGGATGTCGCCGCGCGGCTGCGTCAGGTGGATCTGCAGCACCGACACGATCGCCGCGTCCAGGTAGTCGGCCTCAGGCGCCTTTGTGTAGTAGATGTCGACCGGGTACCGTCGTCCGGGGACTGCGGCGCGGCTGAGCACGGCGCGGCAGGCAAAAGTGCGCACGAGCACAACGCACTGTTGAAGACCGGTGCGTCGTCGTAGAACTTGGAGAACTTGGCCGCGTCCATCGTCGCGCTCGAGATGAGCAGCTTGAGGTCGGGCCGGAAGCGCGCAATGTCCTGTCGCGGCGGTCAGCAGACGCGCGGCGGGCATGCGCCCGCACATACCTTGACCAGGCCGAAGAGGACGTCCGTGTGCAGCGTGCGCTCGTGCGCCTCATCGATCATGAGCACCGAGTACGACGCCAGGTCCTGCGCCGCGCGTCCACGTCAGTCGCACGACCAGCAAAATAGCCTCGCCTCGAGCGCACCGGCTCGGTGAGGAACTCGCGCAGGAGCATGCCGTCGGTCATGTACTTGAGGATCGTCTTGTCGCTCGTAAAGTCCTCAAACCGTATCGAGTACCCGACCTGCGCGGCCGTCAGCGTCCCATGCGCGTGTGGCCAGCACCGGGCGCGTGCGCACCTCCGCGCCGAGCTTGACACCCATCTCCTCGGCCACGCGCGCGGCCACACTCATCGCGGCCACGCGGCGCGGCTGCGTGCACCCGACCTTGCCGTGCTTCGTGTAGCCGGCCTCGTGCAGGTACTGCGGCAGTTGCGTCGTCTTGCCGGACCCGGTCTCGCCGACGATGACAAGCACCTGCGCCGCACGCGCATTAGCCGCGCGACACCCCCCACGGGCTGCCTGCACCTGGTACTTCTCCACGGCCTCAAGCAGCTGGTCACGGAACGCGTACGTCGGCAGCGACCGCCGCACCTCCTGGATGTCCAGGCGCTTCATCTCGGCCTCGCTGAGCTTGGGCGCGCTCGCCTTGAGCTCGTCGCCGGCGATCGTGGCCTCGAGCACAAAGTCGATCTGGTCGTCAAACACGAGGTCGTACTGCTCGTTGAGCGGCTTCTGCAAGGGCGCGGCACCACTCGGGCGCATGAGCACGCGTGCCGCACGCACGGCCTGCACGCGCGCACCTGGTCCTTGGCGCCAAACTTGAGCAGCGACTTGTCGACCTGCTGCAGTTCCCACGTCTCGGCGTCAGGCACGAACGCGGCGGGGTCCTCCACAAAGTAGCGCGCGTTGATCGCCTCGTCTTGCTTCTTCTTGTTGAGCTTGCCCGTCTCGTCGATGTAGTCTAGCGGCACGCGCGCCGAATTGAGTGCGCGCGTGCGGAGCGGGCCATTGCGCGGCACGGCACCGTCCGGCATGTGGTAGTAGTCGACGTTGTCCGACAGGCGCATGCGCTCCTCGGCCAGGGCCAGCAGGCGCTTGTTCTCCTCCAGGCGCTTCTTCTCGCGGTCGGTCAGCTTCTCATCGCGGAACAGGCGCTCCTCCTCGTGGATCATCGCGCGCATCTGCTCAATCTTCTGCAGCTCGCGCTTCTTGAGGTACCTGCACGTGCGCGTGCGCGTGAGGGCGCCGCAAGCGAGGCGCGACGTCGCGGCCGCACGCACTCCTGGCGTGAGCGCTCGCGTAGCTCGGGCATGGCGTTGGCGCGCTGCGCCGTGTCGGCCGCGATGGCCCTGCGCTTGTTGGCCTCCTCGGCCGTCTTAGCCTCGCGCGCCTCCTCGGCCTGCGGCACCGCGGCTCAGTCACGTGGCACGCGTTGTGCACGTCGCCCGGCACCGACCTTGAGCGCCTTCTCCTTGTCGCGCGACTTGAGCCGGTCGACGAATGCGTCGCGCTCACTCAGGTCGCGCTCGCGCTCGCGCTCGTAGTCCTCGAACGTGTCCGGCCCTGCGGCCACGCCACTTGCGCGTCAGCGCCGCAACGCCCACCAGCCGCCCCTTCGCCGCGCACCGTCGTCGCCGTCTGTCCGCGCAGCCTTTGCCGGCCGCTGGTCGTCTGCGGGCGCGGGGGCCGCTGCTGCGGCGGCGGCGGCGGCAGCGGCGGCGGCGGCAGGCGCGGCCGGTGCCGCGGGCGCCTCGTCCTCGGCCCACGCGTCGTCCGCACCGCGCACGCGCAGGTTGCGCTTGGTCGACGACATGGGCCGCGTGCTGCTGTGCTCGCCTTCGCGCGTCAGTGAGCAGCCACACCCGCGGTGGCAGTGCGCACGTGTACTTCGCAGTAATGAAATGGGCGACGACAAGGAGAACTCGTACTACAAGGGCTTCGGTGTGCCGCGCGAGGCGCTCTGGGCGGCGGCGCGCGCCACGGCCGGTTGCGTCGTGCTGCACCTCGCGGCCGACCAGGTGTTGCGCATCGTCGTCCCGGCGCGCGCCCTCGCCCGCCTCGCGCCCGGCGACCGCCTGTTCCTGCCCGAGAAGTGCGCGCCGCGATGGATCGACGACCGATGCGCGGCTCATCGGGCGCGCGCGCGCGCGCGCGGCAGGTTCGTCGACATCGCCCACGCGGCCTACGTCGGCCTCGGCGCGCTCGACCTCATCTTTGTCAAGAAGACGTTCGACAGAGACTGCTTCCGGCCGTACCCGCGCCAGTGCGACGATCTCTTCGCTTCGGCGCTCGTGCGTTTCGGCCGTGCGCGTGCTGGTGCTGCATCTGACGCGCGGCCAGGGCTTCGTGCTGTACGATATGGGCGTGATGTACGTGCACGGCAAGGAGCCCGCGTCGATGTGGGCGCACCACGTCGTCCAGGCCTACGGCACGTTCCTCATGATGGGCTTCCGCCACGGCGCCTTTTTCCCCATGATGTTTTGCATCACCGAGCTGACGGCACGCCGCCGCGCCGCGTTGCGGTGGCAGCCGGCTCACCGCCGTGTGGCGCACCTGCGCAGATCGTGCCGAACAACTTGCTCTGGCTCGTGCAGAAGCTGGCCGGCAAGGGCGAAGCCGACGGGCTGTCGCGCGCGCTGATGTACCTGCGCGTGGTCTTCTTCCTGCTCTTCCGCACGTTCGTCGCGCCCTACACGCTGTACTACGCCGTGCAGCGCGGGCGGTTGGCCGAGCACCTGCGCAAGACGCACCCGGTCGTCTCGATCGCGTCGTCGCTCAACATGGTGCGCCCAAGCGTCGTTTGCGTTGCCTGCGACCTGACATTGCGCCGCGCACAGGCCGCGCTTGGCAGCCTCAACGTAATGTGGACGCTCGCGATGGCACGTGTGCACGCCTGTCGTGGTGGGCTGGCGCTGACATGCATGCGCGTCGCGCCAGATCAAGAGCGTGCGGCGCGTCGCCGGGAAGCCGCTGGCCGGCCGGGCGGCGGACGTGCTCACGCAGCGGCACTGATTGGGTAGCCAAGCATGGGAATCTACACAGTGTTGGTGGCGGGGTCAGATCTGCTGCCGCAGCCGGCGGTTCTCCTCACGTAGCTGCCGCAGCTCGTCCAGCAGCTGCTGGCTGGGCGAGTGTCGCCGGAGCATCTCGAGCAGCTCCATCTGTGCGTGCGCCGTGTGTGTCAGGACGGCAGGCGTTGCGCCGCGCCAGGCAGCGCGCCTTCTGCTGCTGGAACTGCCGCAGCAGCTCGAGGTGCATATTCTGGATGTCGGCGTGCACGCTCAGGCGGAAGGCCTGCAGTGCGTCGTCCACGGTCGCGCGGATGGTCTCCTTGAGCGGCTCGGCGGGTGTTGTTGGCCATTGTTGCTCGGCTGGTCGCGGCTGCTGGACCGGCCTTGCTTGCTCGACCGGCCTTGCTTGCTCGACCGGTGCCGCAGCAGCGACTGGTGCCAGAGCAGGGACCGGCCTCGGCTGCTCGGCTGGCCGTTGTTCGGCTGGCTTGGCGGGCGGACCCTTGGCCGCAGCAGCAGCGGGGAGCGGCGCAAACTGGAACGCAAGCGCCGTGACCGCCTGGCCCTCGGGCAGGCACGCGATCCTGGCGGCCGGCGCGGGCAGCGCCTGCAAGTCGTACAGCAGCACGCCACCTGCGATGAGGTTGAGCAACAACAGACAAAACAGCAACGCCCCACACCGGCCGCCGTGCCGGCCGCAAAGACCGTCGTCACGAGCGAGTACTGAAACGACACGGCCGTGAGCGGCTCGGGCGCCTGGATCGTCTTGAGCACGCTGCGGACGCGTGCGAGCGTGAGCCGGCCGCCAGATGAGCACCAAGTGAAACGCACACGCGCGTCGTGACGTTGTAGATGACGATGCGCTGATCGAGCCCGACCGAGAGCATCGCGTGCTGGTTCATGGGCGAGAAGCACACGCCCGTGACGGCGGCCGTGTGCACGGCGTCGAACACGTGCACAGGCCGCGTGCCCGCGAGGGTGTCCCACAGGCGTACGCGCCCGTCGCCGCACGCGGCCGCGAGCAGGTGCGGGCTCTTGCGTGAGAACTGCACGGCCGTGATCTCCTGCAGCGTGCCGGCCTCGATCGCCGTGGCCGCGCCCGTGGCCGTGTCGGTCAGGACGATCTCGCCGGCGGTCGAGCCGCTCGCAAGGTGCGTCCCGGTGAAGCTGAGCGCGAGGCACGACACGGGCGCGGTGTGCGCCTGGTGCAGTCAGCACTGCAGCTGCGCAAGAGAGAGAGAGAGAGAGAGAGACTAAGAGACAGAGAGACAGAGAGAGAGCGCAGGGCGCACCGAAATCTCGCGCACAACGCGCTTGAGCACGCGATCGTACGCGCGCACGACGGGGCCGCCGCGTCCGGCCAGCCACAGCACGCGCCCGGCGTCGGCGAGGCACAGCGCGGTCACGCCCTGCGGCGTCCGTCAGTACCACGCCGGCACCGCTGCCTCACGCGGCCGCACCCCGGGCTCGTGCGCGTCCAGCAGCACCGTCTCGACCACGGCGCCCGTCGCCGGCGCGCACAGCACGACCGAGGCAATCTTGCCGGCGGCCGCGAGGGCCAGCAGCGCGTTGTCGGGCGCCCACGCGAGCGCCGTCGCGCGCAGCGTCGGAGCCAGCGCGGCCGTGCGCTCGGCACCGCCCGCCGCCCGCGCCGCCACGTCGCACAGCGCCGCCTGGCCGCCCGCGCCGAGCGCCGCGAGCCGTTGCGGCAGAGGCCCTGTTGTCATCTTTCAATAGCCAGCCATGCAGAAAGGCTGCGCGTCACTGCGCCTGCTGCGCCGGGTCCGGGTCCTCGTCCCAGTTCTTGTTCTCGCGCGGCTTGGGGCCACCCGACGGCTTGCTCATGATGATCTGGTCTACTCGCAGCACCGTCACGGCCGCGTCGGTCGCGTACTTGATCGCCCAGTGCTTGGCCAGGTACGAGTCGAGGATGCCCGCGGCCGTCGCGTCGAGCGTGCCCTGCTCCTCGCTCTGTGCGCGCGCGCGCGGCCGTGGCTCAGCACGCACGCACGCGCACGAGCCGGCGCAGCGACGTGGCGCACCTCCACGTCCACGCCCGCGCTCTTCGCGCCCGACTGGTGCGCCGCGTACAGCTTCGCGAGCACCTCCGTGCCGTCCATGCCCGCGTTCTCGGCGAGCGTGAGCGGAATGACCTCGAACGCCTCGGCAAACTTCTTGATCGAGTACTGGTCCAAGCCGGGCGATTTCTGCGTGCGCCGCACGTCACGCCTCGCCGCCCCGTCGCCGCCCAGCACGCGCGCACCTCGCCAAAGCTGCTCAGCGCCGTGGCCAAGGCGGTCTCGGTCGCGCCGGCACCGGGCACGAGACGCGGGTCCTGCGCGGCACGACACGTCAGCGCTGCCGGCCGACCGGTCGGCAGTGGCGCGGCGCACCCGCACGACGGCCTTGACGACGTTGACGGCGTCGTCGATCGCGCGCTCGACGTCGTCCATCAGGTTGGTCGTGGCGCCACGCACGACGATCGTCGACATCTGCGAATCCTCGTTCTCTGCCGCGCTGGTCAGGAACGGCACAGAGCCAAAAGAGCGAGAGAGCAAGAGAGCAGCAGCAGCGGAGAAGAATTGAGATCTTGCATCTTATTATGATCGAGCGACATGCAGTGCGAAGCCCGCACAACGGCATCCCGACCATCTTCACGATGCTGCGCCCCCGCGCCCCCCGCACGTCCACACCAGCCACGACCGCCATCGCCCACCCTCCCGCACGCGCACGCACCCTGCCTGAAGACGGTCACGCGGTCGCTGCCGATCTCGATCACCTCCACCACGTCGCAGAAGCCCATCTCCTCGGGGATCGGCGCGCCCTGCAGCACGACCGCGTCGCGGCGTCAGCACGTGGGCTCCGCCAGCTAGCACGTGGGCACGCACCAGACGCGCGAGGGGCGTCGCGCCGACGGCCTTGCACAGGCGCCGCAGCTCGAACTTGGACAAGACCTTGACGGCCATCATGCCGTAGCGGTTGATGAAGTGCAGCGTCATCTCGCCAATGCCGCCGCCCGTCACCAGCACCTTGGCGCCCGAGTCGGCCAGCTCCTTGATCGTCTGCGCGGCGCACCGCACGCCTCAGCCGCCCGCTTTTCGCACGGGTGCGCGGCTGCACCTGCTCCAGCTGCTGCTCCTCGCTCTTGCTAAAGTTGAGCAGGTCCTCGCTGTTTTTGATCAGGACCGTGCCCTTTGTCTCGGTCCTGCTCACGTCGAGCGGGCACGCAAACACGGCGACCTTTGCCTTGAGCGCTCCGTGGACGATGGCTGGCGCAGCGCGGCCCGGCGCAGGTAAGCGTTCGTGCCCGCGCGCGATGGCGCTCCGCGCGCGCACTCTCGGGCTCGCGGTTGAAGACCATGCCGCGCACGACGCGCGAGTCGGTGATGGAGCCGCCGAGGACCTTGACCACGCGCACGTTGTCCACGTTGAAGTTGCGCGGGTTCTTGGGCATGACGCCGAGGCACGCGTCGGCCACGAGCGACGACAGCAGCTCTTCGTAGCCGAAGATCTTGCTGGCGATGGGCGCCTTGAGCGCGCGCTGCAGGCTCGCCTTGGTCGTCACGTCCTTGATCTCGTCCACGACGAGCGCTGCCGTCCCCGCGCGCGATGAGCCGGCCGCACACACCAGCAGCCAACAGCCAGTCGCACGCACTCTCCAGCAACTCGAGCGCCTTCTTGCTCGCCTTGGCGTAGCCGTCGATGACCTCGCTCGGGTGCAGGCCCATGCGCAGCAGCGCTTCGGCCTTCTGCAGCAGCTCGCCGGCGAAGACGATGACAAAGTTGGCCGCGTCGCCGACCTGCGCGCGCGCACTCGCGTCAGGCCTGTGCGCGCGGTGTGCGCGTGGGCGGCGGTGGCACCGACCTCCTTCTCCTGCTGCTCCGACGACATGACGACGAGCTTGGACGCGGGGTGGACGACCTCCATCTCGCGCACGATCGTCGCGGCGTCGTTTGTGATGAACAGCTTGTCGAGGTGGTTGATGATGAGCTTGTTTTTCCCTGGCGGCCGGCGCGCGCGGCGGCGTGTGAGCGGCCCAGTGCACGACGAAAGAGAGCGGCACCGTTCGGGCCGAGGGACGTGCGCGTGACCTGCGCCAGTGCCTTGCACGCGGCGATGTTGCGGTACACGGCCTCCTCGAGGCCCTGGTAGCTCTGCGCCCCGCGCGCCGCGTGTGAGAGAGCCGACAGCGAGAGAGGGGGCCACGCGGCCGGCGCACCTTGTAGCCGTCCTTCAGCAGCTCCGTGAGGCCGATCTGCCGCGCATCGCCGCGCACCGCCACGCACCGCGTCAGCCGGCGCGCGTCGGGGGCGGGCCGCGCGCACCTTCGGGATCTTGAGGGCCATGGCTCGTCGGTGGCGCGCGTGGCACGGAAGCAGAGAGAAAGGAAGCTGTGTACGCACACAATCAACAGTGAGCAGCGTGTGAGCGCGCGTGCGTGCCGCCCACCATGGCGGTGCAGTGGGCGTCGCTGAGCGCGCGTCGCGCAGAGAGAGCGATGGGCGCCGGCGAGAGCCGCCTCGCGAAGCACGTGCAGCTCGCCACTGCGCCGCCGCAGCCGCTCGCGGGTCGCCGATGGGCTGGCTGGGAGCACCGGCATGCGACGCACGCGCTGACAAAGGAGCGGGTGCGCGACGACCCCGCGAGCACGACGACGACCACCATGGCTCACGCCCGATGCGCAGCTGTCCGTCTTCAGCATCACCGCGACCACGCCCGAGCAGACCGCGTGGCTGCCGCGCGTGTACCGATCGCTCCAGGCACGCCGCTCGCCGCGCACTTCGCGCGCTAGAGCGCTGATGGGACGGCAGCGCGCGCGCGCCCTGCGCCATCCGACGCTGCTGCGCTACCACGACGTGACACTCGACGGCGCGATGCTGGCCGTGGTCACCGAGCGCATCGAGGACACGCTCGCGCAGCGCCTCGCTGCGCAGCCCGCGCCCGCGACGCTCACCGTGCAGGAGACGCTCATGGGCCTGCACAGTGTGCTGGTGCGCATCCTTCCCTTGCCCGCACACACGCGCGCGTGCTGAGCTGTGACATGCGCTGATCGCCAGCGCGCGCTTGACTTTCTGCACACGACGTGCCACATGCTGCACAACAACATCGCGCCGGCGTCCGTGGTCGTCACGTCTGGTGCACCGCACGCACGCACATCCTTCGCCCGGCTCGCTCACTCGCGCGGGGCCAGACGGCAACTGGCGCCTGGGCGGGATGGACTTTTGCCTGTCGATCGACGAGCTCGGCACGCCGGCCTTTGCGGGCCTGGGCGACGTCGTTGACGAGGGCGCGCACGACGGCACGCTGCAGGCGCAGGTGCGTGTCTGTGCGGCGCACCGACAGGGCGCTCACACGCTACGCAGGACGCGAACGTCGTCGTGCCGCACGTGCAGGACGTGGCCGCGTTTGGCAAGCTGCTGCAGAGGGTGATGCAGCGCGTCGTGACCGAGGACGCCGACGCAGACGCGCACAAGGCGCTCGCCGGTTTGTGCCGCGCGCTCGGCCCTCTGAGTGCGCTGAGGCGTGCGTGCGTGCGTGCGTGCCAGCCGTCGCCCAGTCGATCCGCCAGAAGTACAATGTGCCGATCCCCGCCCTCCTGCTCGAGGCCGAGGTGTTTACGCACAACCCACTCGTGCAGATTCTGCACGCGCTCGACAACTTCACCGTCATGGACGACACCGAGCGGCAGACGTTCTTCGCGTGCGCCGCCGCCGCATGCGCTGCCGTCGCGTCGCCCCGCTCACGCCCCGCAATCACGCGCAGCATGCTGCCGTCGCAACTCGAGCGGCTCGACGGCGCCGCGTTCGTGAAGTACGTCTCGCCGCGCATGTTCACGGGCGTGATGCTGCTCGAGCCGCTGGCGCACGCGTCGTTCCGTCTCATCCTCACGCCGCGGCACGACGACCAGGTCTGTCTGTGCACCTCGCGACCGTGCGCTGGCCGCTAACACTGCCGTCTCGTCTGCAAAGCAGACTGGCGAGTTGGGTGGCCCGCGCGGCCTGCTGCGTGCGAGCGAGTACGACACCTGCATCGTGCCGTTCCTGTGCCGCCTGCTGGCGAAGCGCAAGGGCCCGCTGCGCCTCGAGGCCCTGCGCCTGTTTGACTGCTTTTGCCGCGCGCTGCCGCCTGACGTGCTGCGCCGCCTTGCGATGCCCGAGGTGAGCCCAAAGTGCGCGGCGGTGCCACTGAAAGGCTGAGCTGTGCCGTGTGGCAGATGCTGGTGGGCCTGGAGGACGCAAGCGAGGAGATGCGCATCGCGTCGTACTGCGCCGCGTGCGAGCTGGTGCCGCTCGTGGTCGAGGTCAGTACGTCGACGCGCCTGACAATCATGCAGGAGATCGAGCGGTGCGCCGCGGGACACGCGTGTGCGACGTGGCCGCTCACACCGGCTGCGCTCGCAGGCAGACGCAGGTCGTCTACAGCGCAACCGACCTGCTCGGCCGGCTCCTGCCTGTGCTATCGGAGACGGTGTTGCTGCACGAGCCCGGGTCTGACGCGGCGCGGCGCGTGCTGCGCGCCTGCGTGCTGTTGTGGCACCGGAGCTGCGAACTCGGGGTGCGTCTTGTGCGCGTGCGTGTGCAGACATGCGGTGCTGACGGCGCCACGCAGCTCATGGAGATCTACCGCCCAAGCGCGCTCCCGATGCAGCTGGCGAGCGTGCTGCACACGGCCAGCGTGGCGCACTGCGTGCACTTCTTCACCGAGGTGCGCGCGGGCGTGAGTCGGCGTTTTGTGCGTGCGCGCTAATGCCGCCGCCGTCGTACGCACAGGGCCTCTGGCAGTGCCTGCCGCAGCCCTTCCCGACGCTCTTCGCGGCGCACGCGCTCGTGCCCTTCATCGTCGATTTCCTGACAGACCCGGAGCCGTGCGTCCGCCGCGGCATCGCTGTGGCCCTCTGCCGCTCACCCGTACACACGCTAGGACCGTGCGGGCGCACGCCAACAAGGCGCTGCAGTACGTTGTTGACACGATCAGGCGGCAACCGATCGAGAGCCTGCCGACGCGCTGGCCCGCCCACGGCTCGTTCAAGCCGACGGTGCCCGAGCGTGTGGTGCGCATTCGTCGCCGTGCGCCTCACAGAGGCACACACTCACCGCGCACACAGTCGCACTTCCGCGACACGGGGCTCAAGCGCAACGGTGCGGCTCCCGTGCGCTCGCGCGACAGCGTCGAGTCGTCGGGCGCGTCCACGCCGGCGGTGCGCGCTCGTGCGGCCTCTTGGAGCACGGGGCTGACCTGCGTGCTGTTTGCAGGACGTCAGCCGTCGCACGTCTATCATCGGCGCAATCTTGTCGCCGTCGCTGCCGGTCTCGTCGCCGTGGCAGGCGCCGGTGAGCAACGGCTCGGCTATGCGTGCGGCGGCGCCGGCGCCAGCGCCCGACGCGATCGGCTTCGGCTCGGACGACGTCGATCCGTGGGACGCCGAGGGGTGGGGCAGCGAGGACGAGGACGAGGATGGCGCCGAGCGCAGCAGCCGCCGGTCGCAGCGGCAGCAGCAAGCCGAGGCCCAATCGACGCCCGTCACGCCCGTGGCCAGGACGGAGGACGATGACGCGGCCGCCGCAGCAGCGAGTGCGCAGGCGGCCCAAGAGCGGCGCGCGCGCATGGAGGCGAAGCGGCTGGAGGCGCAGAGCCGGCGTGGCAAGGCCGCAGCGGCGAGCGAGCCGCCAACCGAGTCGCCAGCACCGGACGAGACGACGCTCATCACCGCGGCCGCGCCGAAGAGGGGCATGACGCTCTCGACCGCACCCAAGGACAAGCGGACCGCAGCGCCGCGGTCTGCCCCCTCCCCGGCCGTACCCGCGTCGCCCGCCGTGCCCGCGGCGGCTGCACCGGCGGCAGCGCCCCCGGCCGAGCCTGCGCTCGACGACCTCTTCGCCATCGTCGAAAAGAGCAGCTCGCCCGAGGCGCGGCGGTCGGGCGCGACGCAGGGCCCGGGCAGCGGCGCTAAGCGCGGCCGCGGTCGCGGCGGACGCGCCACCGGCAGCCAACGCAAGGCAGGCAGCACCAGCGACCACGACGCAAACGGCCGCCTGCGCACGCCCGAGACAGCGCCCGCGAGTGCCGTCGCCGCCGCTGGGGACACGGGCGCGGGGGACGCGTCGTGGAACGACGACAACCTGGACGAGCTGCTCGCGGCCGACGCGCCGCCGGTGTCGATCGAGTGAGCGTGTGTGCGTCTGAACTTAGCTCGCTTAACTCAGATGCGCCAGTCCGGCCGCGTCGCTGTTGGCCAAGTGGTCAGTCGAGAACATCAGCACGTGGCTCCGCCAAGCGGGTCTCGCTGAGCACGTTGAGCTGTTCAAGGACAACGAAGTCGACCGTGACAGCGAGATCCTTTTGCGTCCAAGTCTCAGCTGGAACTACAATTCTGGCTACCGCTCGTCCTCGGGCTCGCTGTCGCTCCAGTGGTCCTGCTGCGCGCGCGCAATCGCCGCCACGGCATCGGCGGCCGTGCGCGCGGCTCCTCGTCGTTGTGCGCCGGCGGCGGGGGCAGCAGCGGGCGGCGCGCGGGCTGCCGAGTCGAGCAGCGGCGTCCAGGCGAGGATCTGGCCGTCGTCGCTGCCGCTGTAGACCTCCTGCTCAGTGCGGGTAAGTGTGCGCCCGCGCCTGAGTGAGCCGCGACGCGCACCTCCTTGCACGGGTGGAAAACGATCGCGTTGATCTGCTCAAAGTGCCCGCGCAGCCGCGCCAGTTCGCCGCCCTCGTGCGCATGGCACACGGCAATGTTGTTGCCGTTGTGCGGGTGGTACAGCAGGCACGGGTCCGAGCGCGGCGCGAGGGCAAAGTACACCGTGCGCGGGCTGCTGTTGGTGCAGCCTTCGTAGTTGACCTGCCGCAGTGCGCGCGCGTGTGTGAGCGAGCGAGGTTGCGCAAATGCACAGCGACCACACGAGCAGGTTGGTCCCGTCAAACACGCTCCACAGGCGCACGTGCCCGTCCGTGCTCGTCGAGAGCAGCTGCAGCCCGTCGGGCGTGAACTGCAGCCCGTTGACCGTCCCGTCATGCGCGGTCGACGTCGTGGCGGTGCGCTCGGCTGGCGGCGGCGTCAGCAAGAGCAAGCTACGCGCACACGAGGAGGCGCGCACCAAACGAGCGCGTCGTGCGCGACACGTTGAGCTGGTCAAACGTCTGCAGGCACTGGCGCTTGCCGGCGCCGCGGATGTCCCACAGGCGGATGGTGCGGTCGGCGCTACCCGTCGCCAGCACGTGCTCCGACAGCGGCGCCCAGGCCACGGCATAGACGCCGCCCGTGTGCCCTGCGCGCCCAGGCACTCGCGGTGAGCGCGATCAGCGCGGCTTCGCACGCGGCACACCCATGAGCGAGTGCGTGGACGCGCCCGTGCGCACGTCGCACAGGCGCACGGCGGGGTCGCGGCAGCCCGCTGTGCAGCGCGTCACGTGTGCGCAGGACGGCGCAGCAGCAGCAGCAGCAGCAGCAGCAGCAGCGGCAGCGGCAGCGCGCACCGGCGAGCAGGTTGTGCGACGTAGCGACGGGCGAGAACGCGTGGGTGAAGACGCGCGCGCCGATGGCGAAGCTGACGACGGGGCGGAACGCGTTCGTGTCCCACGCCTTGATCGTCTCGTCGAGCGACGACGTCGTGAACAGGCCCGTGTCCCACGGGAACCAGCGCACACCCGTGCCGCCGGCAGTGTGGCGCGGGCGCGACGCTGTGCCGCGGAGGCTGCCGATGGTGCCGCCGTCGCGCGCGCCCAGGTCGTACAGGTACACGTGCCCGTCGCCGCCGGTCGAGAGCAGGCTGCGCGACGCGCCGTCAGCCGCCCCGCCCGCCCGCCCGCCCGCCGCAGCCGCCCAAGGACGCGCACTATCGGCCCTCGACCGGGTCGCAGTCGAGCGCCCACACGCCCTGGCGGTGCAGCCGGCGCACGCGCGTGTGCAGGCTCAGCTCGATCGCAAACGTCTCGCGCGTGCACTCGGCCAGCCGCAGCATCGCCGGCGTCACCCGCCCGCGCTCGCGCTCGCCCAGGAAGCGCAGCATCGCCGGATGCGCGGGTCCCGCTCGACACTCGAGCTGTCACCTTACACCGTTGTCTCTATCTTTTTTTTTTTTGGCGCCAATTTTCGTTCGCGCCAAAAAAGCCTTTCTCTCTCTGTTGCTGACTTGGCGCCGTCCCTTTGTCGCCTTCTCGCTCACGCGCCGCGGCGCGCCGCGCAGACCGCGGGCAGATGGCGTCGCACGGGGCAGCAGCAGCAGCGGCAGCAGTGGCGGCGGCGGGCGCGGGCGCCGGCATGCTCGGGCGTGCGGGCGCGGGCAGCAACGTGCGGCGGCAGAACCGGTGCGGCTGTGTGGGAGAGAGGGCGCTCTGCTGAGCGGACGGCGCACAGGAATGCGCTTGGCGAGCAGCACAACAAGGGCCCGTGGACCAAGGACGAGGACACGCGCCTGAGCAGCCTCGTCGAGCGCTACGGCCCGCGCAAGTGGTCCGACATTGCCGGCGAGCTCGGGAGCCGGATCGGCAAGCAATGCCGCGAGAGGCGTGTCGCGCCCGAGCGGCGTGGCCGTGCGGCTGACGCATCCGCACGGCCGCAGGTGGCACAACCACCTCAGCCCCACCGTCACCAAGCGCGCCTGGACCAAGGAGGAGGACGACATCATCGCGCTGTGGCACGCGCGCATCGGCAACAAGTGGGCCGAGATCGCGCGGGTGCGCGCCACACACACCCCGCGTCGCGCACCGCCCTCACACGCTCGGCGCGCGCGCGCACAGCACCTCAACGGCCGCACCGACAACGCGATCAAGAACCACTGGAACTCTGGCATGCGCCGGCGCACGGGCCAGCGCTCGGGGTCGTCGACGAGCGCGAGGCAGACGCCGTCTGCGGCGGGCGAGGCGCGCGGTGCTGGCGGCCGAAGCGGATCGGCGCGGGCGTCGAGGAAGAGGCGCCGCGCGGCCGACGAAGAGGACGAGGACGACGAAGAGGACGAGGACGAGGTCGAGGACGACGAGGACGACGAGGACGAGGACGAGGACGACGCAGACGACGACAACGAGGACGAGGACGACGACGAGCGCGCACAGGGCATGGCCGTGCTCCCGCCGGTCAACCACGAGGGCCTGCGCGCGCTCAAGGCCAGCGGCTTGCTGAGCAGCGAGGAGGAGAACGAGAAGGAGAACGTGTCGGGCGGCCGCGGCGCGCTCACCAAGTCGTCGTCGAGCGGCTCGCAGACGCGCAGTCGCGCAGCGTGGGCGGCAGGTGCGCTTTGCGTGTCGCCGCTGTGAGCTCACACTGCTCGTCCTGCAGGCGACGCCACCGTGCCAGCGACGATCAAGCAAGGTGCGCGCGAACGTGCGACGCCCATCGCGCAGTACTTGACGCGCGCGCCGCACAGAAAACTCGGAGATGCTGCGCTCCCTGCTCACGACGACCGTCTCGACCCTCGTGGCCACGGCGGGTGCGCTCAGGACGCATTGCACAGCGCGCTTCGGGCTCACGGCCGCGTGCGCAGGCGGCAAGACGGTCTCGCTCGAGCAGGTCTCGCCCGCGCTGACCGGCAGCGCGAGCAGCGACGCCAAGCCGCGTGCGCCGGTGCGCGCCGCGCGGCCGTGCACATGCAGTCAACTGAACCGTGTCGCGCAGCCTGCGCGCGGCTTTGCGATCGAGCAGCTGCGCTGCGATGAGTCGTTCGACGACAACGCCTTCCGCCATGCCGCGCACGGCCACGCTCTGCTCACCAAGACGTGGGCCGACGTGCACTCTGGCTACGACGACGACGACGACGACGTCGCGTACCTCGACTCGTGCGTCGCGCACGCCGCGGCTCGCTGACCGCTGACGAAACAACGCCCGCAGATCGTCCTCGCCCGACAAGGTCTTGGCTCACCTGTCGTTCACGCCGCGGCGGCAGCGTGCCGGGCAGGAGAGCGGCACGGACCTGTTCTTGCACGAGTTTGCGACCGAGTCCCCGCCCCTGTTCTCGCCGTCGCAGGTGCTCGCCATGTCCGAGTCGGCGAGGAAGCGGGTGCGCCGACCGCGCGCGGTGTGCCTGTGCGCCGACGGCTGACTTGATCCCTGTGCAGCGGCGCTACGACCAGGACGCGCTCGTGCCGTCGTCTGCGCAGCGGCCGTCTCTGCGCCGGCGACTGCGCGTGCGGCTGTCTGTGCGTTTTCGCGTTGCAACCGCTCAGTCGTGCGCCGTGTGCAGATGGAGGACGTGGACCTGGCCGAGGCGCCGGACCTCGAGGCGCTCTCACCCGGCGCGGAGCCCGACCTGTCGTCGATCGCGGACCTGATCACCGGCAGTAGTAGTCCTGTGGTGCGCGCGGTCTCCTTTGCTCGGTGCGCCTGCTGATGTGCCACGCGTAGAGGCACGCCGGCAGCGGTGCCGACCGCGCCATGCTCGCGTCGAGGCTCAAGGGGCGCTGCACCTTCTACGTCACGACGGTGAAGCCGGTGCGCACGACCTCTCGCAAGCGCAGCTGCATGCCTAACGGAGGGTCGCGACAGGACCAGCTCGACGGCGGCGGGCGGCGGTCGCGCAAGTATGTCGCCGAGGTGCGTGGCGGTTTTGTGCTGAGCGCCAGAGTGCATGCTTACCCGTTGTCGTGCAAAAGGTCGAGCCGTCCGACCTGCCGCTGTCGTCGCCGTCCCTGCGGCGATACCTGGATGCGGCCAACTACCGCGTCAACGCGCTCTCGTCCAATCGCTCCTGATCCCCAGGCGTGTCGTGAGTGTGGTGAGTGTGTGCAGTGCAGTGCAGTGCATTTGTGTCGTTCGCAGACAAAGACTCGGCGTTTAGAAGAAGGTGACCTTCAGACGCAGGATGATGTAGTACGTGACGCGGTAGGCGACGAAGCACGCGCCGAGGCCGATTAGGTAGCTGTTGAAGTCGGCCAGCGACAGGTTGAGGATCTGGCTGAGCACGCTCTCGCCGTCGGGAAAGAAGCACGTCCCTGCGCGGCGCGCGGGCGGCGTGAGACACGAGCGAGCGCACAGAGACGCTCCCGCACCGTCCGGGTACGCCTGCTCGGGCGTGCACGTGAAGGTGAGGCCCTGCACGGCGCGCGCGGCACCGTCAGCCGCACAACATGCAGAGTTGTGGCCAGGGCCGCACGCACGGCGCTGAACTGGTCCACGGTGACGAGCCGGACGGCGTAGCGGATGCTTGAGACGTAGTTGAGCGTCTGCGAGGGTGGGCGCGTCAGCGGGCGCTGCGAGCCGGCGCGCGCGGCAGCCACCTGGATCCACATCGGGATGTCGACCGAGAGCGCGCCGGAGAGCAGGCCCTGGATGGCCTGCACGGACGACGTGAGCACGACGGTGACCTGGTGCGCGCGCGCGGCCGCGTCAGCACAGCGAGAGCGACAGCCTGGGCGCGTACGCCGATGTCGTCCACGAGGCTCGCGATGATCAGGCCCTGGCTCTCGCCCACGTTGTACACGACGAACGCGGCGAAGAAGCCTGCGGAGGCAGCGCCTCAGCGGCACGCACGCGTACAGACACGCAGCGACGCACCGATCAGCAGGTGGTACCCACTCCAGTTGAGACCGATAATGAAGAACACGACGAGCGTGAACAGGCCCGACCCGAGCAGCTGCAGCGGGATCTCGCTCACCTGGGCGCGTTGTCGCGACAATGAGGTGCCTGCGTTCAGGCGGACGGGCGGGCCGCGCACCATGTATGACAGCACAAACGGCAGCGTCCCGTAAAGGCCGTCGGCGTACTCGCTGCACCGCGGCAGTCAGCACGACGCGGCGCGCATGTGCGGCTCCGCGCACACCGGTCAAAAACTCGCCGCAGCTCCGGGTAGATGGCGATGCTGTTGAGCAGGCCGACGGGCTGCAGCGACGCAAACTGGTAGATCTGCGTCGCGCGAAACCACCGCAGTGTCAGCCCGCGACCACAAGGCCGCGCCAGCGCGCACGATGCCGATGCGGCTTTGGATCGAGAAGTAGTCGTTGCCGAGCTGCGCGAAGAACAGCGCAAAGACCAGCGCGACAAACATGCCCTGCAGCGGCCGCGGCTGTGAGCGCGCACCGCATATGCCGAGGCAGCGCACCTGGTTAATGCGGATGAGCAGCTTCTCCGGCTGGCGGCGCAGGTTGATCCACGTGCGGCTCGTGAGCACGCCAAACGCGCGCAGGAACGAGGCCTTGCGCGAGCGCCGCAGCTCGTCGTCGCGCTGGATCAGCTGCTGCGTCGACATCTCGGCAAGCGGGATGTCGCCCGCCTGCGCCGCGGCCGGCACGGGCGCGCCCGCGAGGTCCTCGAGGTCGACGCTGTCGTCGTTGTCCTCGCCTGCGTCCTTGCGCGGCGGCGCAGGACGGGGCGGAGCGGCGCCAGCGCCGAGCAGGCCGTCGGTCGACGGCACGGTGGAGAGTGTCGCGCGCGTGTCGGCGCGCTCGAGCTTGGGCTGCGCCGCGTTGAACGTGCGGATGAGCTGCTGCACGCGCGCCGTCGTCGCCCGCTCGGCCTCGGCGCTGCGCAGGTCGATCGAGGCCATGTCTGCGCCGCCGCATCAGCGCAGCCTTGTATATGCGTTCACAAGCCCCACCGAGGATGTGATCGGCCGGGTTGACGTTGTCAGGGCACGGGAGCCCCTGCGTGGCCATGTACTCGAGCGACGCCGGCGCCGCGCCCGAATAGACGACCTCGCCGTGCGTGAGCACGCAGATGTTGTCGATGATGCCCCAGATGTCGCTGCGCGGCTGGTGGATGCTGCAAATGACCGTCATCGGCCGCTGCCGGTCGCGCGCCAGCGCCCGCAGCAGCAGCATCACGCCCTGGCTGTTGAACGCGTCCAGCCCTGCGCGGCCGCGGCCGCGGCCGTTCAGCCGCAGCAAGCGACAGCGCGCGCATGCGCACGCACCAGACGTCGGCTCGTCCAGCAGCAGCACGCTCGGGCGCGACAGCAGCTGGATGCCGATGCTCACGCGGCGCTTCTGGCCACCCGAGATGCCCTGCGCCGCGTGGCCCGAGGTCAGCAGGCTGCACCGTACCAGTCCAGCGCCCGCTGGCCGCGCACTTTGACCAGGTCGCTGCCGACGATCACGTTGGCGCACTCGCGCAGTCCTAGGTTGTTGACAATCGACGTGGCCTGGTCCACACGCTCCTTGTCGGTCATGGAGGCCGGCAGGCGCAGCAGCGCCATATAGTAGAACGTCTCGGCGACTGTGAGCGTGCGTGCGCTTTTCAGCGGCGTCGGCCGTGCAACCGCGTCGCGCACCCGTCAGGCACGGCATGAGCGCCGTGTCGTCCTGCGGTCAGCGTGAGCATAGGCACGTGCAAGCCGCTCGAGCCGCGCACCTGCGTCACGTACGCGCACAGCTTCTTGACTTTGTTGGCCGCGCGCTTGCGCCGGTTGAACAGGATCTGGCCCGTCTGCACCATGGGGATGAACACGCCCTTGGGCACGCGGTGTGCAATCGCGTTGAGCACGGAGCTCTTGCCTGCGTCGCCGTGTGAGTGCACAGTGACGGGTGTTCTCTCTGGCGCACCCGAGCCCGACCCGCCGAGGATCACGCTCACGCGGCCGGGCTCGAACGTCGCCGTCACGCCCTGGACGCGCGACACACGCGTGAGCATTGCTCGCACGAACGTCAAGGGGCAAAGCCGCACCTTGAGGATGTCGCGCGGCTGGATCGCGCCCGCGAGCACCGGCACGGGCGCCGTGCGCAGCCGCAGGTCGACGACGCTCACGACCGGCGCCGTCTTGATCGCGCCCAGCTCGTCGTCGCGCAGCATGTTGTCTGGGCTGGCGAGCAGGATGTCCGAGTCCTTGCTGCCCTCGACGAGCTTGCCGGCGCTGCCGCCGACGCCACGGCCAGCGCTCACGTGCACCTTGAGGAACGTGAGCGCGAGCGTGCCGGCAGCGAGTGCGACCAGCACCCAGACAAGCATGCCTGCGCGTGCCGTCAGCATCGCGAGGGCTCACGCTCACGATGCGCGGCGGCTGCACCAATAAACGGGATGGCGTAATCGTTCTCGTAGCAGTTGAACTGCTCCAGCACGAAGCTGCCCAGGTACGGCGTGCAGGCCGGGTTGTCTGCGCTCGCGGCGCATCGCGTGAGCAAAGCACGCACGCTCAGGCCCTTGCGCGCGACGCACTGAGCGGGTCCGGGTAAGGGCAGTCGCCGACAAAGCCCGTGAACTGGCGCCGCGACGGTGTCAGTGCCACGATGCGCCCCCGCTATGGCACCGAGCCGTACTTGCGAGCTCATCAACGCGCGGAAGCTGTGCGGGCGGGGCGCGCGTCAGCATCCGCTGGGGCGTCAGAGCGCAAGGCGCACCCGTAGTTGAAGAAGCTGACCCAGTGCAGCCACTGCGTCCACGGCGGCAGCTTGCTGCACGCGCAGCGTCAGACACGACAGTGAGCGTTGAACGATTGCGGCGAACCTGATCGGGATAAGGTAGCCAAACGCGAGACTCAGGAAGGTGAACTGCAGCACGCGCGCGCGCGTGACATTTCAGGCACATGCGTGCCGCGCAGGGTGCAGCCGGCGACGCACGATCAGGTTGGCGATCAGGTTGGCGCGCGAGTAGTTGCGATTGAACGCGACCGCGCTCAGAGCGATGGCCCAGCCGGTGTAGTTGCACAGCGTGATCACGGCCCAGAACTGCGCCGTGCTGACCGTCAGCAGCAGTGGTAGGGGACGTCGCTGCCACAGCGCACCATGAAAATGCGCCAGCCGCCGTCGGCCAGCGACAGGCCTGGGATCAGGTACGCGAGCAAGGTGTACACGCCCGAGTGAAAGCTGCACGCGCGCACACGCTCGCTCGCGTCAGACAGGCCCGCGGCGAGCGCCAGGCAGGCGCACATGAACGGCGCGGCCGCAACGACCTGCGCGGTGACCCACGCGATCGGGTAGTACATGCCGTCCTCGACCTCGCGGTCAAACTGCGGCATGACCTCGGCCGCGAAGCGTTGCATGCTGCGGTGATCGCGCGCGCGTGTGCAGCATTGAGCCAGCAAACGGCACGCGCGCTGCACCCGCGCACTAGGTCAGCAAACTGATGTAGATCTTGACTGCGTGCGGCCGGCGTGTCAGCGCAATTCTGTGTCACACGAACACGTCCGGGGCAGCGCACGTGTCACGCTGATGAAGATGACGATCTGGCGGCCGCGGATGCCCGTGAGCGAGCCGGAGAGGTTCATGTTGATCAGGCCTGCGCGCACGCGCGGGACGCGTCACGTCGCACACAGCAAGTGTGCTGCGCACGCGCCGCACGCACCGACCATGCCGCCTAGGAAGATGTGCGAGAGCAGGTCGCCCTGTGCGCGGCGCGTGAGCACGCAGACAAGTTTGGCGCGAGCACGCACGAGCAGGCCGCGCCAGTCGCGCCAGCTTGAGATGTAGTTGCGCCGCGTGAGGATTGCAATCTGGGTGAGCACGCTCGCGCGGCCCGACGCCGCCGTGCCACGCTTGTTGCGCGACGGGCCGTCCATGAGCGAGAGCACGGTCGAGGCGGACTGCATGCCGCCCGAGCCGAGCTTGGGCGCCGGCTCAATCGCCTGAAGCTCGATGCCCTCAGCGCCCTCGCCCGCCGCCGACGGCTTGGCCGTGTCCGCCTCGCTCGCGCCGTCGATCGCGCCACCGCTGCGCGCCTGCCACGCTGCCCCGCGCGTCTGCCACTGCTGCACGATGTTCTCGACGCGCGTGATTGTCTCGCTCTCGAGCTGCTTGGTGCGCGAGTCGACGCTGGTGACGTCGATAAAGTAGTCTGGTGTGAGTGCGCGCACACGTCAGGCAGGCCGGCGCACGGCCTCACGTGAGGGGGCGCACCGGCCGGGTTCATGAAGCGCGGCAGCGGGTAGCCGAGCTCGGCAAAGTACTCGGTCATGCTCGCCTGCGGGCCCGAGTAGGCGACATGCCTGCGTGCGCGGTGCGCGCGTCCAGTGCCACGCGTATGAAGCGTTGCGTGCCGGGGCCGCACCCGCGCGTGAGCAGGACGATGTTGTCAAACAGGTCCGTAATGGCCGTGCGCGGCTGGTGCACCGACATGACGACCGTGCGCCCGCGCCGCGACAGCTCGTGCAGCGTCTGGACGAGGTGGTACGCCGTGCTCGAGTCGAGGCCGGTCGTGGGCTGCGCTCGCGCGTCTCAGACCTGGGCCGTGTGCCGGCGCAGCGAGCGGCGCACCTCGTCTAGCAGCAGCAGCGCCGGGTTGGTAAGCAGCTGCACGCCGATGCTCACACGGCGCCGCTCGCCGCCCGAGCAACCGCGCGGGGCGCCGTCGGGCGAGCCGACGAGGGTCTGGCGCGCGACCTTGAGGCCGAGCTCGAGGATGACGGCATCGACGAGCTCCTCGCGCTCGCGCTGCGTGTACCGGCCGCCGAGGCGCAGCGCCGCGGCGAAGCGGAGCGTCTCCTCGACTGCGCGCCGGATGAGCCTCGCGGACCGGATGTGCCGATGGCGCAAACGCGGGCGCGCACCGGTCAGGTACGGGTTGAGGTCGTCGTCCTGCTTGACGTAGGCGATGAGGTCGCGCGGGAACTGCGCAAAGGGCTGGCCGTTGATCGTGACCTCGCCGCTGCCGGTCGGCAGTGCAGCCGTGAGCAGCGCGTGCACGTCGACGGCGGCGCCGCACACCTCACGTCCCACGCGCCCGTCGCGTCCAGCCGGCCCGCGACCAGGTTGAGCAGCGTCGACTTGCCCGAACCGCTGCCGCCCATGATGGCCTGCGCTGCGCGTCAGGTCCGCGTCCTGCACAGGGCGTGTGCGCACCGAGAGCGAGCCCGGCGCGAACGTCTGCGTCACGTCGCTGAGCAGCTCGGTGCGCGAGACGGCTCCATAGCCGAGTGGCAGGGCTGTGCGGCGGATAGCCACGCCGACGCCGCGCACGGCGAGCGCCACTGCTTCGCTGCGAAGCACAGCGCGTGCCTCGGCCATGCGGCGCGGATCGCTGCTGATCGGCCGGCACGTGAATTTGCCCCTGTCGGTCCCCACATCGAACATTCGCCGAGCCTTCGGCCGACATGACCTTGGCACGCTCACAGACATAAGGAAGCAAACATGGGCTCTGTCACGGTTCGGCGGCTGATCGCGCGGCGGCTGACGCGCGAGGCGTTCGCGCCGTACGGCGAGGTGTGTGTGTGTGTGTGTGTGTGTGTGTGTGTGTGTGTCTGTCTGTGTGTGCTGAGTGTGTGCGTGCGCAGGTCATCGAGCCGATCTTTGACTTTTCGCGCGAGCACGAGCACGACGTCGCGCTCGACTTGACGCAGGGTGTGGGAGGCGATGGCGATCGATCGCCGCGCCCGCCGCTGACGGCACACGGCCCAGGCCAGCCGCGCTTCTACGTGATGGCGCTCGACCCGACCGGGCTGCTCTTTGACAAGATCGCCCGGCACCTCAAGACGACGCAGTGCCTCGGCTCAGCGCAGGGCCTGCCGTGGTACCTCGGCGTCGCCGCGCCCGAGGACGTCGGCAACGCGTCGGCCAAGCCCAGGCTGGACACGGTCGCCGTGTTCTACGTGCCCGGCGAGCTCGGCGTGAAGCTGCACCGCGGCACGTGGCATGCCGGCCCGCTCTTCACCGCGCCGGCCAAGCACCTGTTCTACAACCTCGAGCTGATGGACACGAACGTGGCCGACTTCCTCACGCACGACTGGGTGGCCGACGAGCGCGTGCGGCACGAGTTTGACGCGGACCCGAGCGACCACAGCAACGTCACGGGGGCGGGGCCGTGAGGGCGGGCGTGGGCGTGTGCGGCAGATGACACTAGCGAGCGCACTCGCTCACGCCACGGCCGCGCGCGGCTGGATCTTGAGCGAAAAGTCGATGTGCGGCACCGACTGCGACAGGCTGCCGAGCGAAAGCACGTCGACGTCTGCGCGCGCGCGCACTGCGAGTCGGCACGCGGCGCACAGCGGCCGCACCCCGCGCGCGCACCGGGGCTGAAGTACATGTGCACGTTGTCCTCCGTGAGCCCGCCCGAGCCCTCGATTAGCACGTGGCGGTGGCGCTGCTTGAGCGCGGCCGCGGCGGCCTTCATAGCGTCGGCCTTGAAGTTGTCGAGCATGACGATGTCGGCGCCGGCCTGGGGCACAGTGAGGAGGGCAGGACAGGGCACGAGCGGCCGCGCCAGCGCACTTGAATCGCCTCCTCGGCCTCGGCCTCCGTGCGCGCCTCGACTTCAATCTTGAGCGCAAAGCCGCCGACGCTGCGCGCCTTCTTGACCGCGCCCGTGATCGAGCCCGTGCTCCAGATGTGGTTGTCCTTGAGCATGATCATCGACGACAGGTCCATGCGGTGCGTGTCGACGCCGCCCACGAGCATCGCGTACTTCTCAACGAGGCGGAAGCCTTGCGCGCGGCAGGGTCAGCCTGGGCACCGCGGCCGCAACGGGCCGTGCGCACCGGGTGTCGTCTTGCGCGTGCCGGCGATCACGCCGTGCCACTGGTGCTGGTCTTGCAGCTGGCGCAGACGGCGCGCCCTGCGTTGGGCGCGCGTTTATTCCTCGTCGTCGTCATCACATTGCATCGGCTCGCGCACCTTGTCGCGATGCCGCTCGCGCGCGCGAGCAGGTTGAGCGCCACGCGCTCGCCCATCAGTAGGTTGCGCGACTTGCCGCGCACGACCGCCACCTTGGCCACGGGCTCGAACGCCTGGCCCTCGTCGATGAGCCACTCGACGCTGCGTGCACGTTAGTCATCGGCATCAGCCACGCACGGCGAGCGCGGTGGCAGCGCGCACGTGCAGTCGACCTGGCAGAACACCTCGTCGACAAACGGGCGGCCCGCGAGCACGCCCTGTGCGCAGCCGGCCGTCAGCTTCCCACGCCACACTCGCATCGGCGCGCACCGGTGCCTTGCCCAGCAGCACCGCGACGTCGTCCTTCTCGCCCACGACAAAGCCGCCGTAGTCGAACGAGGGCACGTCCTCGGCCTAGTGCACGCGCGTGTGAGCCACGCCTCGTCGGCGGCGAGGCCTCGCTGCACCATCCACTCTGCCACCGTGCGGCGCCACGATGGCGGAAGCAGATGCGCGAGCGATGCGGCGTCCATCGTCAGTATGTTGTGCTCGAAAGTGACGGGCGTGTAGCCGGCTGCTGGCTGTGGCTGGATTTGGGCTGGTGGGCACGACGTGCTGCACAACTTTGAGTTACGGCTGTGACATCGGCGCAAGCTCGAGTGCCATCATGATCGTCGATCCCACTCGTTGCTGCTCAGCCTGCACGAATGCCGAGTCCGTTGCGCAGGACGACGACGCAGCCCTGGGCGCCGTAGAGGCGCGTGTCCGGCGCGCAAAGCGGGCAAGACACGACGACACACACGCAACCAGGCATATGTATATCACGATGTGCAACATTGCACAACCGACATGGCTGACGCGGAGAGCGCTGCGTCGGCTTCGTCGGCCTCGGCGCCGGCCTCCGACACGCCCGGCGACAAGAAGATCGACTCGAAGAAGCAGGCGCGGCGCTCGTCAAGTCTGTGCCGCGCGCGGGGCTGACGGGCCGCCGCAGGCCAAGCTCGACAAGTTTGCGCAGAAGCAGGCCAAGCTGGCCGAGCAGGCCAAGCAGCAGGCCGAGCAGGCGGCCGGCGCGGGCAGCAAGAAGAAGGACGAGGAGGCGGTGCGGCGGCGCTTACGGCGCCTCACGCGCTGGCTGCCTGAGCCCGCGCAAACCGCGCAGGCAAAGAAGAAGGCCGTGGCGGCGAGCGAGGACGAGCTGCTCGTGGACTCCACGCCCAAGGGCGAGAAGAAGGGTGCCGCCGCCGCCGCCCGTCCGCGCCCGGCACGCCCGCCCGCTCACGCCCACACAGACCTGTCCAAGCCGATGCCGTCCAAGTACCACCCCAAGTACGTCGAGTCGTCCTGGTACGAGTGGTGGGAGAAGGCCGGGTTCTTCAAGCCCGAGGCGGTGCGCACGTGGGCCGATGCGGCGCAAGGCTGACAAACGCGGGGCGCAGTGCGCCGGCTTCACCGCACCGGAGCGGCCCAAGGAGCTCTTCGTGATGGCCATCCCGCCGCCCAACGTGACGGGCTCGCTGCACCTGGGCCACGCGCTCATGCTCTCGGTACACGCGCTCGTCACGCATCACGCTGTTGCTAAGCGCACCGCGGCAGGTGGAGGACGCGCTGACGCGCTGGAACCGCATGAGCGGGCGCGTGACGCTGTGGAACCCGGGCTGCGACCACGCCGGCATCGCCACGCAGGTGCGCTCTCGCGCTCGCGAGTACGGCGCCGCTGAGCGCTCGCTTGCGGTGCAGGTGGTGGTGGAAAAGAAGATCATGGCGGAGAAGAAGATGACGCGACACGACATGGGGCGCGACAAGTTTGTCGAGACCGTGTGGGAGTGGAAGAACAAGTGCGCGCGCTCAGGCTCATGTCCAGCGCTGACGTGCGGCGCGGCGTCAGGTACGGCGACCGCATCTACTCGCAGCTGCGCAAGATGGGCTCATCGGTCGACTGGGACCGCGCCGCGTTCACGATGGACCCCAAGCTGAGCCGCGCCGTGACCGAGGCCTTCGTGCGCCTGCACGAGTCCAAGACCGTCTACCGCTCGACGCGCCTGGTCAACTGGTGCTCCAAGCTCAAGACCGCCATCTCCAACCTGGAGGTGCCGCTGCGTCCTGACGCGGCGCGTGCTCGCCGCTTGCTGAGCCTCGCGCGCCCGCCGCGCGCACCGACAGGTGGACAAGAAGGAGCTGACGGGGCGCACGATGCTGCGCGTGCCGAGCCACGGCAACAGGGAGTACGAGTTTGGCGTGCTCACGTTCTTCGCCTACAAGCTTGAGGGCTCGGGTGCGGCAGCGATGTCCTGGGTGACCGCAGCGACTGATCGTGCGCCTTGCACCAACGCAGACGACGAGATCATTGTGGCCACGACGCGCATCGAGACCATGCTCGGCGACACGGCCATCGCCGTTAACCCGACCGACGAGCGGTACAAGGTGCGCGCGCTCTCGCTCCCTTGCGCGCCGCACCGTCCGCTCACGTCACGCGCGCGCGTGCAGCACCTCGTGGGCAAGACGGTGCTGCACCCGTTCATCGAGCGCAAGATCCCGATCATCGCCGACAGCTATGTCGACAAGGACTTTGGCTCGGGCGCGGTCAAGATCACGCCCGCACACGACGCGAACGACTACGCCATCGGCCAGCGCCACCGCCTGCCGTTCATCAACATCCTGACGGACGAGGGCGCGATCAACGAGTACGCCAGCAGCAGCGCGCGCGTGTGCACACGGTCGTGCCAAAGCCGCGTGCGCCCTCACAGGAACGGCGGGCGCTTCGCCGGGATGATGCGCTTCGACGCGCGCGTGGCCGTGCTCACGGCGCTCGAGGAGCGCAAGCTCGTGCGTGACAAGAAGGACAACCCGATGTCCGTGCCCGTGTGCAGGTGCGCGCGCGGTCTGTGCGTCGCACGCACGCGCACACACGCCTGACGATGTCGCCGCAGCCGCTCGGGCGACATCATTGAGCCGTACATCAAGCCGCAGTGGTACGTGCGCACGGCCGAGATGGCCAAGGCGGCCGCCGACGTGAGTTTGTGCTCGCGCGCTCGCGCTCTGGCGGTGCTGACGTGCACACCGCAGGCGGTGATCAACAAGGAGATTGAGATCGTGCCGAGCCAGTTTGAGAAGAACTGGTTCTCGTGGCTGAACGACCCACAGGTGCGCGCCTCACGCTCGCCGTCGGCGGCACGCCAGGCCGACTGTGTGCGGCAGGACTGGTGCATCTCGCGCCAGCTTTGGTGGGGCCACCGCATTCCCGTCTACTTTGTGTACCCGCGGGACCAGCCTGGCCGTGCGAACGTGCGTTTCGCTGGCGGTGCGAGTGTGCGGTCGCCGCTCACACGCGCGCGGGGGCAGCGCGACGACGACATGTACTGGGTGTCGGGCCGCAGCGAGGACGAGGTGAGGAGGAAGGCCGTCGAGACGCTATACCCGGGTGAGGACCCGAGCAGCCTCGTGCTCGAGCAGGACGAGGACGTGCTCGACACGTGGTTCTCCTCAGGCCTGTTCCCGTTCGCGATCTTTGGCTGGCCGGAGAACGTGCGCGGCCCCGCGAGCGCCCTCGAGTCGTGCGGCGCTAACGCGAGTGCGCAGACGGTCGACATGCAGATGTTCTACCCCAACACGATCCTCGAGACTGGCCACGACATCCTCTTCTTCTGGGTGGCGCGCATGGTCATGATGGGCATCACGCTCACGGGCCAGGTGCCGTTCAAGCAAGTGCGGCCGCGCCGCGTGCGTGCTCCTCGCCAGCACGCCAAACACGCGCGCCAGATCTTCTTGCACGCGATGGTGCGCGACGCGCACGGGCGCAAGATGTCCAAGAGCCTCGGCAACGTGATCGACCCGCTCGACATGATTTCGGGCATCAGCCTGCAGGCGCGCTGCCGCACCGCGCCCGACGCGGGCAGGCGCTGACTGGACGTGTGCGCGCACTGCAGAGCCTCAACGCGCAGATCGACGAGAGCACGAACCTGGACGCGCGCGAGAAGGAGCGCGCGAAGAACGGCCAGGTGCGCGGTTGCATGCCTGTGCCGACGGCCGCTCACGCGCCCCGTCTCGTGCGTGCGTACGCGTCCACAGAAGCAGGACTTCCCCGACGGCATCGGCGAGTGCGGCACCGACGCGCTCCGCTTCGCCCTGTGCGCGTACACGGTGCAGTCGGTCAACATCAACCTCGACGTGAAGCGTGTCGAGGCGTACCGCAACTTCTGCAACAAGATCTGGAACGCCGTGCGCTTCTGCCAGCTCAATTGGGGCGAAGGCTACCAGCCAACCGACACGTCGGGCGTGCGTGGGCGTTTTGCGTGACGGCCGCCGCGCCGCCTGACGCCGTGCGCCGCGCGCGCTGCAGCACAAGGCGACGTCGCTGGTCGAGCGCTGGATCCTCAGCAGGCTCAACTTCGCCGTGCGCGAGAGCAACGCGTACGCCGCCAGAGCCGTGCGCCATGTCACCTGACGCACAGGACCGCACGCAGCGGCTTCCAGGGCCTCGCGCTGCCCCAGGCGACAACGGCGTCGTACAACTTCTGGCTGTACGAGCTCTGCGACGTCTTCCTCGAGGCGCTCAAGCCCGTGATGATGGCGCCCGGTGTGCACAACGGCCGGCCGCTGCCGTGCGCCACGGCTGACGCGCCTCTGCTTGGCGTAGATTCGCAGCCCGGCGCGCCCGAGCGCAAGCGTCAGGCGTGCGACGTGCTGTACACGTGCGTGGACTTTGGCCTTAAGCTGCTGCACCCGTTCATGCCGTTCCTGACGGAGGAGGTGCGCGTGCGCGCACTGCCAACGCGTCCCCCGCGGGCGCTCAATCGCTCGCCGCGCTGGGTAGCTGTGGCAGCGGCTCCCGCGCCGCCCGTCTGACAAGACGCCTAGCTTGTGCCTCGCGCGCTTCCCCACGCCGGTGCGCACGCGGCACACGTGTAATGCTGCCGTCGATGACGGCGCGCCAGGTCGACGGCTGGACGGACGAGGCTGCCGAGAGCGATTTTGACTTGGTGTTTGGGGCGATCCGGACGATTCGCTCGCTGCGCACGGCGTACCTCCAGGCCAAGCAAGAGGCGACGGGTGCGGCCGCGCGGGGTGGCGTGCCGCACGTCTCGCTCACGCCCGCGGCACAGTGTACCTGTCGGCGCCGAGCGACGCCACCGTGCAGATCGTGCTCTCGCAGACCGAGATCGTTGCGACGCTGTGCCGACTGAAGGCACGCACCCGTGCGTCGCGCCGTGCGGCTCGCTGAGGGCCTGGCGCGTGCACGTGCAGGAGCTAAAGGCGACTGCGCCGGGCGAGAAGCCGCTCGGCTGCGTGATTGCGCCGCTGGGCGACAAGCTTGAGGTGCATCTGCTGGTGAAGGTGCGCCAGCCTCGGGCCGGCTGCGTGTTGTGCAGGCGGCTCACAGGCGGGCGCGCGCTCCAGGGCCAGGTCAACGTGGATGAGGAGATCGACAAGGCCCGCAAGAGCATCGACAAGGCCGAGAAGGCCAAGGCCGACCTGCAGCGCCAGATGACCGTGCCCAACTACGAGACACGCATCCCGGAGAAGGTCCGCGAGGCCAACGACGCCAAGGTGCGCGCACACACATGCCTGCGCGGGTGCGGGACCGCTCACGGCGATGGCGTAGCTGGCCGCGCTCAACTCGGAGATCGCGTCGCTGACGACGGTGATCAGCAACTTTGAGGCGCTCAAGTGAGCCGCCCCTTCTATTGTCTGCCGACGCCCTCGCAAAGAGCAACAACAGAAGAAAAAAAAAAACCACACAAAAAGACAGGGGAAGACAGCGCAGCAAAGGTGTGTCACTCGTTTTTGGACAGCAAGTACGCGATGACCGTCTCGACGTTGCCGTCAAAAGACTCAAGCGCCTCGAGGTTGCTGTCGATGTCGTTGAAGCCCATGTCGCTCAGCGTGACCAGCTCAAATGTCCAGTCGTGGCCGCTTTTGCCGATCGTCGCGCCCGCGGTCGACACGCCCAGCACGTCCTGCTGCGGGCCCGGCTGGCGCGCGGGTGCTGCCGCCGCCGGCGCCGGGGCGGGCCTGTGCGCCTGGGGCGCGCCGTAGTTGAGGTGCGCGTAGTCGGGGCCGTGCGCGGGCGCCGGGGCAGCGGGGGCCGCCGCGGTGAGCCCGGTCTGCGGCCGGTAGTACGCCGGCGGGTCTTGTCTGCCGTACTGCGGCTGCGCGTGCGGCTGCTGCGCGTACTGCTGCTGCGGCTGCATGTACGGCTGCACGTGCGGCTGGGGCGGCTGCTGTGCCGGCGCGACCGGCATCCATGCCGTCGGCGTGTGGTGCTGCATGTTCGGCTCACCGTACCAGGCCCGCGCGTCCTGCTGGTGCGCCGTAACCGCCGGCGGCACGTACTCCTGCACGCCCGCAGACCGGAACGGGTTCAGGTCCACTTGCGAGTGCGTCGGCGGGTGCACGACCGTTAGCTCGGACGCAAAGTCGTTCCACAGGTCGGTCTCGTGCACGGCCAGCGGCGCGCTTACGGGCTGCTGCGGCGGCACGTTCAACGGGTTGACGAAGGGCACGGGTGGCTTCGGTTGGGTGTAGGCAGGCGTGCGATCGATCGACGCGTTGGACGCGTGGGCGCTCTCGTCGTCGTCGGTCTCGTTGACCTGCGGCGCGCGAGACACGTGTCACGACGAGTCGTTCGCAAACGCGGCAATGCACCAGCGGCATGCGGCGACGCGGCGGCAGCGCGGGCGGCGCGGCGTCGGCATACGCGGCATGCAGCTGGTCGCGCGGCGAGACAGTGTGCGAGACGACGAGCGGCGCCTGGACGGGCATGAGGATCTCGGACACGTTGAGCGATGCGGCGTGTGCCGGCGCGGCATGGATGGGCGTGACGGGGGCCGGCGCGGCATACGCAGGCGTGACGTAGGCCGGGGCGGGCGCCGTCCACTGCGCCGGGGCGTCGTCGACGATCGGCTCCATCACCAGGTCGTCCTTGGCCGGCTTGCCGCCCGCGCGCTCGGCCGGCTCGGGCTCGCGGTCGCCGGTCAGGACAAATTCTCCGGGCAATGTCTGCGCCTCGGCAGCGGCTGGTGCGGCCGCGATCGTGTCGGTTGAGGCGCCCTGTGTGGCGTTGCTGGCAGCGACGACCGTGTCGGTCGAGGCACTCGGGGCAGGCACGGTCTGATAGTCACTGCGATGAGGGGCCACGTCAGCCCGAGGAGCAAAGTCAGGGCGTCGCACGCACTCGCTGTCGACCATCACAAAGTCCGACGGTTGCATCGGCAGCGGCGTCTCGGGCCTGGGCGCCTCGGGCTCGGCCTGCGCCTCAGGCTCGCGCACGGGCTCGTAGTCCGTTTGCACCTCTCGCTCGTCGGTCACCATGAGCGTGCTCGTGTCAGGGGGCGTGCCAGCGAGGGCCGGCGTAGCAGTCTGAGTGGTGGCCGTGTATTCGCTCGCGTGCAGCAGGACGTCCGTCGAGCGCGCCTGGGTAGCGATCATCTGCGACGCGTTCGCGACCAGGTCCACGCTCTGTTGCGACGTCTCGAGCGGCTGCTGAGGCGGCTGCGCGCTGAGTTGGTCCTGCAGCGCTGTAGCCGCGCCCATGTTGACAAACACGGTCGAGCCGCGGTCCTCCAGGTGGAACGCGTCCTCGGGGCGCGTCGCCGCGGGGGCCTCCTGCTCTGGCTCCGACACGGGCGCGGGCGCGGGCACGGGCACGGGCACGGGGGGCGACACGGGCTGGTGCGACCCGGCCGACGAGTCTAGCGATGGCAGCGACTCGTGCAGCCGGTCCGTCTGTGTGTGTGTGTGTGTGTGCGACCGGTAAACAAGCCCGCCATAGAGGGGCAACAGGCGCGCGCGCACCTGCTGCTGCTGCGGCGAGCTCGACGCGGCCGAGACGCTGTCGAGCGACTGCAGCAGGTCGGCCGAGGTGGGCAGTGCGCCCACCGTAGCGGCGCGCAGGCCGTCGAGCACGCCGCACACGGCCAGCTCGAGCGCGGACACGGGCACGCCGCCGGCGCGCGCCAGGCAAGCCGTGACGTCATCGGCGGTGGGGAGCTCGGCGGCGCGGCCGACGCCCGCGAGGCGGCCCAGCAGCTCGCGCAGCGCGGCGAAAAAGTGCTGGTGCGCGTCGTCCTGGCCGTCGTTGAGGGGCTGGGCGGCGCGCCCGGCGGCCCTGTCAAAGAGCGCGGCGAGCTCGGCCGCGGCGGGGCTCGGCTTGGGCGGCTCGGCCGTGAGCTCGAGCGTGCGGCCCGCGGCCTGGGCGTTGTTGACCGCGTCGCTAAACTCCTCCTGCGTCTTGACGGTGATCGTGTCGTCTGCGCCCGCCGCGTCATGACGCACGCCAACGCCCATGTCACGGACCGCACCGTCGCTGTCGCGGTACGTCAGGCCGACGACGGCAGGGCTGCAGACGAGAACGCGCGCGGCCGCGGCGCGGAGGTGCGCCAGCTCGACGGGGCCGCCGTGGACAACGACGGGGACCTGTGCGCGCGCGTGACGCGGTGGTCAGTGACACTGCGCGCAAGGCGAGTTGGCAAGGGGGCATTCACAGTGCACACGACGCGCCGGTCCATCTGCTTGCGTCTGTGCTTGAGGGAGACCACTGCTCTGTCTGCACACGCGCAGCACCGGGTGAGCACGCAGACGGCGCGGCGCGGCGACGCAGGCAGCGCGAAGGCAAAGTGCGCGCGTGAGAGACGACGACGACGTCACAAAGAAAGCGGAAGAATGACAGTCGCCCGCGGGCATGCTTGTTTCACGCGCCACGGCCGCCGATGGACACGTCAGCCAACGACGCGCCCAAGCCGCTGGCCGCGTCCGCCACGCCCACCGACGAGGACGCGGTGGTCGTGGGCGTCGGCGAGCGCGAGTTGCAGCTGTGGAGCGGCTCGCAGCAGTGCTCGTTCCGCCTCGGCGCGGTGCGGCCCGTCTGCGTATGCGCGCACACACGAGTGCGTGTCATTGACCGGGCTCCGCGCGTGCGTGACGCCAGCGCCTCGGCGCCGTGCTGCGGACGCTGCGGCAGACCCGCTGGGCGTGGCTGGGCCGCGGCGCGTTCACGTACAGCGACGTCAACCCGTTCCAGGCGCACCTCGTGCTCGAGTACCGCGCGTGCGGCGTCACGCTGTACTTCAGCAGCCTGACGCAGCAGCTGCTGTGCGTCACGCACGCGCCGGCGGCTAGCAAGGCGCGGGCTCACGCGCGACCTCCGCGGGCAGCTTCTTCGACGTCGATCCGAACGGCACGACGCGCATCAAGTACCGCGAGGTCGCGCTGTACCTGCCCGAGCGCGTGCGTCGCGATGGCGCAAGTCGCCAGCCGCGCGTGCTGACGGAGAGCGCGACCGCGCGCGGCAGGCCATCGGCTTCGCGGTCATCCAGGACGCGCTGCAGAACGCGCGCGTGGCGCACAATGCGAGCACGTTTGCGCTGCTCACGACCGGTGCCGCGCCGCTCTGCATGCAGCTTTTTGACTCACAAACCGCGTCGCAGGCCTCCAGGTGTTCTTTAGCATACCGTCAGCCCTGCGCATTCGGCCGGAGCTGCAGCATGACAGCGCCCTGCTCGCGCACGAGCTTGTGAAGGACGCGCGCCTGGTGCCGTCGCGCTTCCGCGTGCTCCCTGCCGGTGCGCCTGGTGCAACGAGACGCGCCTTCGCCTGCTGAGCGTGCGCGAGCGCAGAGGCGACGGTCGAGTCGCTCGATAACATGCCCACGGATGTATTTAGCGACGCCGACCAGCGTGCGTGCGCGCGCGCGCGCGCGCGCGTATATGCGTTGCGAGGCGCGTCGCTGACGAGGCGCAGTCGGGCTGGACATGGTGTTTGGCGAGCCCGAGCGCGTCACGGTGACGATGCCGCCCTTCTGCGCCGTGCCCACGGTCGAGCTGCCCGACAAGCGGCTGCTGTGCGTCGCGCGAGCGGGCGGAGTGCCAGAGCGCTGAGCGCCACGCGCTGCACAGCGGCAGGCGCGTGATCCGCATCGGCGACACCTGCCAGCACGTCCTGCACGTGCTGGGGATGCCCTCGAAGCACTACCTCAAGCGGCCTCGGCCGTGGCAGACCCTGTCGGTGCGTGTGTGCTCTGCGCTGCGCTATGCCGCGCGCACGCGCCCCTTACGTGCGCGCAGACGGCCGACTACTTCTTCAACTACTTTGAGCAGGGACTGGACGTGATGTTCAGCGGGCGCACGCACCGGGTGCTGCAGGTCGTGCTGCACACCAACATGCCAGGTGCGCACGGCGGCACAGCCGTGAGCCCGTGGCTGAGCGAGCGCGCAGGGCACGTGGACTTTGCCGTGTACGAAAGGTGCCACTTTGCGCTGCGCCTGCCCAGCAACGATGTGTGGGCGCAGCTTGTCGGGCGGATCCCCGTCAAGGTGCAGATGGCGGTGCGCTTGCTCGCTGCTTAACGGTGCCTTGGGCTCATTACACTCGCGGTGCAGGCATCCAGCGTGGTCGTGGGCGACCTGCTCGGCGCGACCGACATCGCCGGGCCGACGCACGCGGGCGCCGGCTTTGCCGGGCAGCAGGAGATCGAGCCGGGCTCGGAGGTGGTCGTGAGCGGCGCCATGACCTGGGAGGAGATACAGGGCCACCTGGGCAAGTGCGTGGCTTGCTTGCCTTGGTTGAGGGCGCTTGCCTGAGCGCTGCGCGTTGCGCGCTGCGCAGGGTCCGGCTCGAGGAGCGGCGACGGTCGGACGCGTGGCTGCACGGCGCGGGCGGCGCGGGCGGCTTTGACGTGGGCGACCAGCCCGTGATCAGCAGCCACGAGACCAACCGCAACCCGTTCGGCGAGACGCGCTATCACGGTCACGGCTGCGCCATCTTCGAGGTGATGCAGAATGAGCACATCGCGTCGGTGACCGTCTTCGACCCGGACCAGCCGCCGTCCGGCGGGCTCGGCGGTGCTGAGGACTGAGTGCGTTGTACTTCTTCTGTGTGCTGATCATGATCGAGCCGCCTGCCGCGGACGCGCCTGCCGCCGATGCCGCGGCACCGCGCGCCTTCACCATCTTCGTGGGTGCGCTGAGCTACGAGACGGACGAGCAGGCGCTGCGCGCGTACCTGGCGCCGTGTGGCGAGATCACGCGCGTGTTTATGCCGTCGGGCGAGCACCGCGCCAACCGCGGGTGCGCGCGCCGTGCCTCTCTCGCTCATGTGCCCGGCCCGACGCGTGCGCACGGCGATCGCGCAGCTACGCCTTCGTCGACTTCACGACACACGAGGCCGTGCGCCGCGCGCAGCAGCTGGCCGAGGCCGACGCGCTGCTGGACGAGCGCGTGCCGCGCATCCGCGACGACAGGCGCGCGGCGGGACGAGCGCGGCGAGTCGTGTGCGCGCTGACCGGCATCGAGCGCGCAGCTTGGGCCGCAGCCCGCAGGACGCCCGTGCCGGCACGCGCATCGAGCCCGTGCGCGCCGTGTGCCGCTGGGAGGTCGTGCACCACTGGGAGGACGTCGACATGGACACGTTCGAGCCGGGCGTGCCGCGCTTGTTCCGCGACTACGACATCGGGCTGCAGGTCGCGCCGGCCGCGTCCGACGCCGCGCTGCCCGTGGCCGTGCAGGGCGTGGGCGTGGACGAGGCGCTGCCGATCGACACCGTTGCGTTCGGGTGCCGCCTGCGCGATTGGCGCTGAGACGCCGCGCGCGCGCCCGTAGTTTGACCAGGCCACCGACTCAACCCTGTTGCGGCACAACCTGCGCCTGTGCGGCTTCACCGCGCCGACGCCGATCCAGCGCTACGCCGTGCCGCTCATCCGCGCGCGCCTCGACATCGTCGCCTGCTCGCAGACCGGCTCGGGCAAGACCGTCGCCTACACCCTCCCGGCCATCGACCGGCTGCTGCTCGCGGGGCCGGTGTGTGCGGCACAGTGCGCGGGCACTGGCGCTGACCGCAGTGTACGCGCACACAGGCCGGGCCAAGCAACCGCTCGGCCACGTACCCGTCCGTGCTCGTGCTCGCCCCGACGCGCGAGCTCGCGCGCCAGATCGAGACGGACTTTCGCAAGGTGGGCGCGCGGGTCTGCAACCGACACGTAGCGGCTCATGCGTGGCGCCGCGCAGCTCGCGTACGGCACGTTTGTGCACGTCGCGGCGTGCTACGGCGGTGTGCCGTACGAGGAGGAGGAGCAGCACCTGCACGGGTGCCACGTCGTCGTGGCGACGCCCGGGCGCCTGCTTGACACGCTCAAGCGCCGCGTGCTCTCGCTCAGCTGCGTGCGGTGCGGTGCCCGCGCATTGGCCCGTGCGTGGCACGGCTGACACCGCGGACAGCACGGTCGTGATCGACGAGGCCGACCGCATGCTCGACCTCGGCTTCGAGCCGGACCTGCGCCGCATCTTCTTGCAGGCGGACCTGCCCGACCGCATGCACCGCCAGGCGCTCATGTTCAGCGCGACCTTCCCGGCCAACGTGCAGCAAATCGCGCATGCGTTCCTGCGGCGCGAGTTCAGCCGCGTGACCGTCGGGCAGGTGTGCGGCGTCTGCGGGCACTGCCGCGGTCCGGTTCAACTCGCTGGCTCGCGGCGCAGGTCGGCATGGCCAACCTCAACATTGACCAGCGCGTCCTGTGGTGCCCGTTTTCGAACAAGTTTGGCAAGCTCGTCGAGCTGCTCGACCAGACGGACGACGGCATGGCCCTCGTCTTTGTCGGGCGCAAGACCTTTGTGGCCGAGCTGGAGCAGTTCCTGAGGTCTGTCCACGTCGCAGACGCGCGCGCGCGCGTGCAGCACTGACAGTGACGACGACGGTGCGCAGCGAGCAGGGCTTCAAGGTCACGTCGCTCCACGGCGACAAGTCGCAGCGTGAGCGCGACCAGGCACTGGAGGAGTTCCGGTCCGGGCAGAAGACGGTGCTGGTGGCGACCGACGTCGCGTCGCGTGCGTGCTGCCGCCGGTGCTGCTCGACGCGCGCCGTCTTACTTTGAGAACGCAGGCGGGCTCGACATCCAGAACATTGCGCATGTGATCAACTTTGACCTGCCGTCCAACATCGACGACTACGTGCATCGCGTCGGGCGCACGGTGCACGCGCCCCCCCCCCCCCCCCCCCCCCCCCCCCCCCCCCCTCGCAGCATGCACGGTGCTGATGTCGCGGGCGCCAGGCGCGCGCAGGCAGGAAAGGCCGCGCGACGTCGCTGTTCTGCGACGACGACACGGCGATCGCGCGCCCGCTAGCCAACTTTTTTGAGCAGCAGGGTGCCGTAACCACGCACGCGGCCCGCTCGCGCTCACCGCAGCCGTGGCAGGCCTCATCGTGCCCGACTGGCTGCTCAAGGCGGCGCGTGAGCGCATCATACGCGACGACAACTACGCCGCGTGGGACCGGCTCACGTTCGACCGCGCCGAGTGGCCGGAGCGTGTGTACGCGGGCCAGACGGTGCGCGCTTGTGGAACGCTGGCGTGGCGTCTGCTGTGTTGACGCTTGTGGGCGCAGACCGTCGTGGGCAACGACAACGCCGCGGCCTCAGAAATGCCGTGGTGAGAGTGTTAGGGCACCTGAGACTGCGCGGCGGCACCCGGCACGGTCGCCTTGCCCGGAAGCGCGTCCATGAGTTGCTTCCACGTGAGATGCCGCGCGCCCTTGGCGGCCGCGGAGCTGCGGCGCAGCGCGGCGGTGTGAGCCGGCGTTTCGCGCTGCACGAGGCAGACGCACGCCGCCTCGCGCGGCCCCAGCACAACGATGTCGGCCTCGGCGCGCTCCAGCACCATGCGGCCGCCGCCCATCTGCGTGCGCGCACGTGTCACGCCACGTGTCCGATCCGCCTCGTGCGCACCTCGATCAGCGTTGCGCGGTAGTCGGCCTCGCCTGACGGCGGCGATCTGATAAAGACGCGCTTGTTGTGCACAAGCGTGGGCCTGCGCGCGTGGTGCGGTGAGCACGAGCACGCACTGAGCAGGCAGCGACGCACTCGCGATTGCGCAGCCCAAAGTCGTTTGGCGGAAGGAACGCGCCGCTCTGCGCAGCAGGGTCAACGTGCGTGCGCGTGCCGACTGCAAGCGCATGCACCCTCAGACTCTCGTCGATCCACGCTGGCCCGACGAGCCACCTGGCGTGCCCGGCTCAGCGCAGGTTGCATGTGCGCACGCACGTGTGCGACAGCGCACCGCTTCGTCAGGATGGCCGCGACGGTCTTCGGGTTGCGCGTGCCCGTTGGCGCGACCACGTGCGTGATCTCTTCGTCAAAGTCGTCGCTACCCCTTGCGTCGCCAAGCCCGCCGTGAGCGCCTCGAGCGCGCGCAAGGTTGCCGGCGCACGCACCTGACCGTCCCGCCGAGCTGCTCGACCGCGCGCATGAGGCGCTCGCGCGTGGTGTCGCCGGCGTCCTTGAAGCCCGTGAAGCGCACGACGACGCGATTCTTGCGCGGCGACGGCGCCTTGTGCGGGGGCGACGTGGCCGGCTGCGGTGCTGCTGCAGCCGCCGTATCGGCGCGCGGGTGCGGGGACAACGACAGCACAGGCTCGCGAGGCGTGCGCACGGGCGTCTCTGGCACGACCTCGACTTGCGACGGCTCGACCAACAGCCGCGCGCGCTTGGCTGGCGGCTCGGCGGCGGGGCGCTCGTGCACGAGGCGCTTGAGGGCCTTGTCGAGGACGTCGAGGCGCGCGGCCAGGCGCCCGATGCTCGTCTCGATCGCGCCCACGGCACGGTCGACGCCCTCCTCAGCCGCCGCGACGAGCGCCGTGACGAGCGCCTGCGTCCGCGCCAGCTCGTCGCGCAGGCCGCTGATCGTCCCGTCCTGCTCGGCGCGGCAGCTCAGCTGGTAGTCGCGCTCGCGCGCCACGGCCGCGTCCAGCTGCTCAGCCGCGGCTTGCAGCAGCTCGGCGCGCTCGCGGGCGTGCGCTGACGCCGCTCGCTGCGCATCCCCCTCGCGCGCGCGCCGCTCGGCGTCCAGCTCGGCCTGCAGCGTGTCGAGCCGCGCCTGCAGGATTGACCGCATCGCGCGCGGGCTCTCGCCCTCGGCGCCCGCGACCGTCTTGACGGCGGCGACGGGCGTCCGCGGCTGCTCCTTCTCCGGCTGGTGCGGCTCGGCGTCGGCCCGCAGCTGCGCGATCTGCGCGTCGCGCGCCTCGACCGCCGCCAGCAGCTCGTCCAGCAGGCGCTGCGCCGCGGCCGCCGCCGTGCCGAGCTGCCCGCTCGCGGCCGCCACCAGATCGCGCATGTCTCGTGTGTGGTCTGGTCCGCAGTGCACACAAATCCCCCATGGCCTCACCCCTGCTCCCGCTCCCGCAGCAGCCGCGCCAGCGTCTGGTACTCGGCCAGCAGCTGCGGCACGTCGACGATGCGCAGCTGCTCGACCGTCACGCCCTCGAACGCCAGCGCCGGCATGCGCGACGGCGGGCGCGGCGAGGCAACGCTGGCGGGCGTGGTCGAGCGCGCGGGGGCGGCGTCGGCGACGTCGTCGGCCGTGGCCGCTGGTGCCGGCGGTAGCGGAGCCGCCCCGCCCCCGGCCAGCTTCGCGTCGTACGCGTGCTCGTGCTCGGCGTACAGCCTGCCGCGCCGCGCCCCGTCAGCGCCGCATGAGCGCGCCGGCGGATCGCTGGCGCACCGCGCAAACTCGTCTGCGCTGATCGACAGCGACCCGGCGTCGGCCATCTCGAGGAACGTCACGGCCGAGTACTGCGCCAGACCCCGTCAGCACACGCAGAACTGCACTGCGGCCACGCCACGCACGAGGTTGGTGAAGTAGTACGCCGCCTCGGACGACGACAGCTTGGACTGCTCACGGTAGCGCTGCGCGAACCTGCGGGGCCGCGCGGTCAGACGCCGAACGCGCACGCGAGCGCGCCGCGGCCGCCGCACCGCATGTTAGAGTACAACTGCGGCGGGTCGGCGCGGAGGATGACGTAGATGAGCGCCGGAAGGAACGAGTCGGCGCCGGCGAGGCGCTGATTGTCGGCGATCGAGAGCGCGCCTGTGCGCAACGGCGTCAGACGGCCACCACCGTGCGTCTGCGCGCGCGCGCTGCGTACGCATGATGATCTTGCAGCAGTTCATCGTCTGCGCCATCTTGTCGGCGGGCGCCTTGAGCGACGACAGCTGGCGCAAGCCTGCGCACCCCGCCCACCCGCGGCTGCCGTCAGACGACGAGGCGCGCGGTCACTCGGATGGAGCGCACCGTTGCAGGCGATCTCGACCACGTGCTCGTTCAACTGCACGCTCAGATCCAGGTGCTCGAGCCGCACAAACGCGAGGCTCGCGATCCGGCGTGCCAGCACGCGGTCGCGCTCGGCGTCCTCGGGCGGCGCAAACGCGCTGTCGTAGATCTTGCTCGTCACGTAGCGCTCGAGCGCCTCCAGCGCGTTCTCAATCTCGGTGGCGCCCGCGCCCGCCCACACGACGTGCTGACGGATCGCGCTGATCATGCTCTACGCGGCCGCTGCGCCGTGAGCGATGCTCGGTGCAAGTACGGCACGCGCACCTCCATGAACACCTGGAAGCGCTCGGAGCGCTGGTCGGGCGCGAGCGCGTCCCTGTTGAAGCCCTCGATGAACCTGTGCCCTACCGGCTCAGCCGGCGCGGCCCCGCCGCAGCAAACAGGCAGCGCGGACGCACGCGCGGATCGCCCGCAGGATGGACGACGCGCGCGGGTCCGTCAGCTTCTCGAGAAAGTGCTTCTGCGCGCGCTTGGCCTCGGCCTGGCGTTGCGTCTCGTCCTGCACCACCGCGAGCGACGCGCCCCGCCCGGCTTCCTCGCCGTCCGACTCGAGCAGCGCGGGCAGTGAGCCCGCCGACCGCAGCTGGTGCGTCAGCGCGGACGCCGAGCGCGTCATCGGCAGCTCGCCGCTCGACGACTGCCGCGTGATCTCGAGCGCGGCGCCGTCTGCACACGCGCGCGCTCCGCGTGAGCCACGCGCGGGAGTCCGGACACTGCGAGCGCGCCCGTCGATGCGTCACCGTGCGCGTGCGCGTGCGCCAGCCGCCCCGGCGGCGACCCCTGCGGCTCGAGGCGCGGCGGCGCCGGCCCGAGGAGGTAGTCGGCCATCCTGTACCGTCGCGCATCGCGGCCGTCAGCACGCCACACGCGTCGCGCGGCGGCGGGACGGCACGTGCTTCTGCCAGCTGTTGCTGCTGGCGGTCAGCTTCGGCGGCCGCGTGTTCTTCTCGATGTCGGCTGTGACGCGGGGAGCATCAGTGCATCACCGCGGGGCGGGGCGTGGGCCGGCGCACCCTCGAGGCCCCAGGGGCACTTTGGGTACGTGAGCGGCTCGGCCAGCAGCAGCACGTGCACGAGGTCGCCCGTGCTCGGCACCTCGACCAGGTCCTCCTCGAAGATGCGCACGGCGGCGAAGGGGGGCGATGTGGCAGAGGCGATGTAGTCGAACGTGTCATAGAGCGACCTGCGTGCGCGCGCCCCGGCTGAGCGTACGCGCGGGGAGGGCAGGCGGGTCCAGCGGCCGCACTTTGTCGTGTTTGGGCTGTCGTCGCTCGCGTGCAGGAAGCTGTCGAGCTCGTGCGCCGTGGGCGGGCCGGCGAGCACCTGCAGGTCGCCGCCCTGGCGCCGGCTGCGCGTGCCGTTGATGGAGAGGAACTGGGCGGCGTTGGTGATGTTCTTGATCGCGACGTGCGTCTCGAGGAACTCCTTGCTGCCGAGGGCGACGCCGTGCAGGCTCGCGGCGACGGGCAGCAGCAACACGGCCTGGCAGTCGCGGCACACGTCAGTCGTCTCGTCACGCGTCACACGCATCGGGCCTGAGCGGCGCCGCGCCGCACCTGCCGCGACCGCAGCATCTCACTCAGGTCCTCGTGGCCCGCCGCCCCGCCCGCCGGCGCCGCCCGCCCGGGGAACAGCAGCGCGAGCAGCGGGTGCGCCGCCAGCTCGCGCGCAAGAGCGGGTCCCGGCATGATCACTACGTCCGCGTAGATATAGCTGCACGTCAACAGCGCCTCGTCACCGCGCAGCAGCAGCAGCAGCAGCAGCGTCGTCCATGAGCGCCAACAAATATGAGCCCGTGCCGCGCACGAGCAGCGGCAGCGGCGGCTGGTCGAGCGGGCGGCGCAGCGGCGGCGGTGGCGGCCGCGGCGTGCTGGTGCCGTGCTGCACGTGCGCCTTGCCCGCGCTCGACATCACCACCGAGCGCCGCAACCTCGCCGTGTCGTACGTGGCCGGGCTGCTGGTGCGCGGCCGCATCGCCCCTACCGACGCGTCGTGCTGACATCGCGTCCGGGCGCGCGCGCGGGGCAGTTCTCGGCCGCCTGGTGGCTGCTCATCGACGCGCACGTCCTCAGCGTCGCGCACGCTGACGGCGGCGGCTCCGGGAGCGCCGGCACCGCACCGCCCTTCACCGGCGCCATCCTCTGGTGGTTCTACGTGCCCGGCATCGTCTCGTCGCTCGCGCTGATCATGTGCGCCGCGCGACACGCAACGCGACGCGCCCGACGCGCCGTGCTGACGTGGACGCGCGCGCGCCCCCGAAAGGATCAACCTCGTCACGCCCGAGGCGTTCAGCGGCGACGCGCTCTTTGTCGACGACTCGTCCGCGAACAAGGTGCGTGGCGCGCGCACGCGCGGTCGATGTGTGCGGCTGACCGGCCGTCGGCAGGCGCGCGCGTGGCTGCTGGTCTCGTTCGTGCTCGCGTTCGGCGGCCTGCTCGGCTCCGGGTGGATCCTCTTTGGCCTGTGCGTGGGGGGCGCGCGCGCGTGCGCCGTGCGGCCGCCTGCTCACCCGCCCGTAGCTACGTCGTGCCGGACGAGGCCGGCGACGTCCTGCCGTCGTACAAGTGGCCGGGTGTGGCGCTGCTGCTGCAGAACATGCTCATCTTCGGCAGGTGCGGCCACTCACTGCCGCGGCACGTCACTCACTCACCCGCCCGCGCGGCTGCAGCGCCGTCCTCATGCGCTTCGGACGGCGTGCATGAGGTGAGACGTGAGACGCCTCTTTGTGTCACTTTGCCCTTGCCGATCGCTGTCCGATGCACCGGCTCGGCCCGCGTGTCGAGCTCGCGCGGCGCGTGGCCGCGGGCGTGCTGCGGCCGGACCCGGCACAGGCCGCCGCTGTCGACGCCTTCGAACGGCTGCACGCGCGCGTGGCCGGGTACACGCCGCCGCCGCGCGCGCAGCTCGACTGGCAGGCGCACGTCCGCGACGAGCACGAGCGGCTGCGGCGCGCTCGCGAGCAGCAGCAGCAGCAGCAGCGACGACGGACGGAGCTGCCGCCGCTCGAGCCCAAGTTTGTGCCGCCGCGCGGGCTGTACATGCACGGGCCCGTCGGTGCGGCGCCGTGGCTGCGGTTTGCGCGTGCGCGATCTCTGAACGGCACGCGCCAGGCGTCGGCAAGACGATGCTGATGGACCTGTTCTACGACACGGTCGCGACTGACGCCAAGCGGCGCGTGCACTTCCACACGTTCATGCAGACCGTCTTCAGCCGCATCCACAGCTGGAAGTGCGTCGTGCGCCGCGATCGGCCCTCGGGTCTTCACCGCAACGACGCGCAGCTCCATGTGCGACCACGGCGCGCACAAGACGCGCGGCCCGGTCTTTGACGTCGCCGACTGGCTTATGGACAATGCGTGGCTGATCTGCTTCGACGAGTTCCAGGCACGCCGCCCGCGCACTGCACCGCCCATCTGCCCGTCCACGACTGATGCGATCGCGGCGCAAGGTCACCGACATGGCCACGGCCACCGTGCTCTCGACGCTGTTCCAGTGCCTGATCGACCGCGGCGCCGTCATTGTGACCACGTCGAACCGCCGACTCGAGGGTGCGCCCCCCGCCAGCCCCGCGAGACGCGCGCCTGACGTGCCGGCGTGCCGGCGTGCCCGCAGACCTGTACGCGGGCGGGTTCCAGCGCCAGCTTATCGGGCCGCTCGTGCAGATGCTGCAGAGGCACTGCGAGGTCGTGCCGCTCGATGGCGGGCGCGACTACCGCGCGGCGCTGTACGGTGCGTCGACTGAGCGCATCGGTCGCGCTCGCTGACCACTGGCGCAGACGAGACGCACAAGGCGGCGCCGGGCGGCGTGTCGGCGCAGCACCAGACGTTCCTGTGGTGCGTGCTGCGCGCGTGAGACTGTGCGCATGACGCTCTTTGCGCGCAGGCCGCTCGGACCCGACACGGCGCGGCGCCTGCGGGAGCGCTTCGACGAGCGCACGCGCGGACACACAGGTGCGCAACCCCCTGCCAAGCCTACGCAGCTGACGCAGCTCACGCCCGCCCTAGTCGGCCCGGCGTCGCTCGTCCACGCCGGCCGCGAGCTGCGCATCCCCGCCGCCTCGCACGACACGGCCTGGTTCACGTTCAACAGCCTGTGCCGCGAGGTGCGGGCGCGCTCTTGTGCACGCAACAGCGCCGCTGAGTGTGCGCGTCCTCGCGCAGCCCTGGGGCCCTGCCGAGTACATGCAGCTGTGCCGTCGCTTCGCCGCTGTGTTTGTCGAGGGTGAGCGGAACGCCACTGATGCTCGCGGCAGAGCTGCAACGCGTGCGCGTCGCCAGGCATCCCGCAGCTCACGATCAAGCAGCGCAACGAGGCGCGCCGTCTCATCACGCTGATTGACGCCGCGTACGAGCACCGCGTGAAGCTGCACTGCAGCGCGCACGATGAGCCCGAGCGCCTGTTTGGGCTCGTGCAGGCCGGGGACGACACGGACGCGATCGACGTGATGCAGCGCGAGACCCTGGGCGACATCATTGGCGAGCAACAGCCCGTCAAGGGTCCGCTGCCGTCTGAAGGTGCGCGCGGTGGCTGCGCTAGGAGAGCTCGCTGACGGTCGTGGCGCAAGTTTCGCCCATCTTTCTCGAGAAGCTGGCTATCTTCACGGGCGAGGATGAGAAGTTTGCGTTCCAGCGCGCGGCGTCGCGACTCGTGCGTTGTTGCCGATGAGCACGCCGATTGTGACATGCGCCCCCGCAACGCCAGCGCGAGATGCAGAGCGCGCAGTACCTCAGCCGCGCGCACGTCCCGCACGAGGTCGACCTGATGCACACGGGCCAGCGCCAGCCCACGCCAGACTTCAGCCACGGCGGCGACCCCAGCGCGCCCGGCGAGACGGCCGCCAGTGACGGCGCGGCAACGGCGCACGCGTCGCCCGACCGAGTCACCGACGACTTTGCCGACGAGTACAGCGGCTCGGTGCAGCGCGTCGACTTTCTGCGCCGGCGTGCCCAACGCGCGAGCGAGCAGCCGCGGTGCGCGGCATGTGTGTGTGTCTAGCGCGCTGACGGCTGCGGCGCGACAGGTTCCGGGACCAGCACTTCTGGGGCGCGGGCTGGTGGGAGAGCGTGACGCGGATCGTGCGCGCCAAGCCGTTTGGCCGCGCGCGCAAGCCGAGCGGCACCGACGGGAGCGGCAAGCCGTGACGTGTTGTGCCATTAAGGTAGCTCGCTTTCTTTACAGGTGCACATGTGTGGCTCAGAGCAGCAGCGCGGCCTGCAGCTCGGGCTGCTCCTCGTACACGGCGCGGTGGGCGCCGCGCCGGAGCCGCGTCGTGTCGAAGAGCGACTCGGCAAACTCGAGCAGCTCAAGCCCGCCCTGCTCGGGCGGCGGGCTGAGGCTGACCCAGCCGCGCTGGAGCAGCGACTCGATCCGGTGCGGGAAGAGCACGTAGGTCTTGTACGCGGGCTCGCTGCAGTAGAACGTGAGGTCGACCGCGCCGAAGGGCTCGCCGCTGGGGATCTCGTGCAGCTCGGCGACCTCGCGGCGCACGTGGATCAGGAAGGCCGGCGCGCGACGCTCAGCAAAGACGTAGGCGATCGCAAAGCTCTCGACGTCGCGGCTCACGCGCGTGTTGAGCAGCAGCGGCAGCGAGTACCTGCGCGGCCGGCGCGAGGGTCAGCGCCACGCCGCGCCGCGCGACCACGCGAGCCACGCAACAGGTACTGGTACACCGGGAAGCGCACGAACGAGACGACGGCCTGGGCATCGCTCACGTAGTACTCGCTTGTGTTTGCAAGCGCGCGCGGCGCATTAGGCATTGCCCTGTCCGGCGGCACACGCGCGCCGCACCGATTGCCCGAGATCTTGGACGACTCGCTGATGAAGTAGTTGCGCCCGTTGGCGCTCGTCTCGAGGTAGCCGAGGAAGCGCATGGCCCGCGCGGTGACGGTGCGCGCGAGCGAGTTGTCCGGGTCGTCGTACAGGACGGCCTCGGACAGCTGCAGCGCCCACTGTAGGCTCTCCTTCGTGTTCTCTTTCATCGCGGCGACGGCAGCGTCAAGCGCCGGTTCCACGCCTCCCGCGAGCGCGACGAGGCGGCGCGACTGCGCGGGCGGGCGTGAGCTTGCGAGCGCGTGGTGCGTGGCGCGCGCACGCGCTGCGACGGCACCTGTACGCGCCACGGCAGCGGGTTGAGCTGCGACGCGCGCCCGTCGAACCAGCCGAGGTAGTAGTCAACCACGGCGCGCACGCCCCACGTCACTGCCGACGCCGCAAAGTCAGCGCGCCGTTTGCCGCGCGCGCACGGACGCACGAGGGCGCACCGGTGCCGTAAAACTCCTGCAGATACGGGTGCGAGCGCAGGTAGTCGGGCAGGGTGATCAGGTCGATGATCTCCTCCGCGTTCAGGCCGAGGTTGATCTGGCGCAGGGTCTGGTCGTGCACGTATTGGATCGCGTCGCGGTAGGTCGTGAGCGTCGACTTGATCTCGTCCGCGCCAAAGATGGGCTGCGTATGCGAGCCCACGAGCACGTCTAGGTTGAAGTCGAGCACCTGCGCACGCCCCGCCCCAGCGCGTGTGAGCCGCGTTCGCGCGCACGGTGGCACGGTGACGCTTAGTGCGGCGCGCACCACGTCGATCGAATTGAACCACGACCGCAGACTGCGCGCGCGCGTGCCGCGGATCGAGTACAGGTTCGGAAAGGTCTTGTAGACGTTGTCGCCGACGCAGCCGAGCTTGAGCGCGGGCAGATACACGAAAGCGTGGTCGCTGGCCTCGCCTGGCGTGTTGACGAGGACAAAGTCGAGCCCGCCCAGGCTGATCTCCAGCTTGCTCTGCGTGGCGCCGCGGCCGCAGCGTGAGCCCGACGACCGGCCGCGCGGTGGCACGGCACGTCAAAGGTGATCGTGGGCGCCATGTAGCCGACGTAGGTCGTGTTGTCGTTGATGAGCGCCGGGCCGATGCCCGAGTTGAGGTGCCCGTTCACGCCTGTGGCCAGGAACGTGCCAAACTGGCGCTGGCTGCGCGCGTACAACGCGCCTGTGCGCGCCTGCGTAAGCCGGCTGTACGTGCGCGCGTGTGAGACGAGGCTCGGCCCGCACCGGTCACGACGTTGGCGTCGCGGAAGTTCTCGCCGTGGGCGCTGTGGGCGATGACGGGGATGTGGCGCGAGTTGCTGGCGAAGACGGTCGAGCCGTAGACGTGGTCGCTGTGGTAGTGCGTGTAGATGAGCGCGACGATGGGCAGGCCCTTGAGCAGCGGGCGGAAGACGGCCATGACGGCCTTGGCGGCCGTGGTCGACTCCATCGTGTCTATGACGACGCCGCCCTCGGGCCCGACGACAAGGATCGAGTTGGCCAGGCCGAAGCCGACGGCGACAAAGACGTTGTCGGCGACCTGCGCGTCTACGTCAGCAACGGGGGGGGGCGCCCGGCGCGGAGGTTTAGCCGGCCGCACCTGGACGACCTCGGGCTTGGAGAACTCGAGGCTGTGGGCGGCGAGCTTGTTCTGGTTGGTCGTGTCGCGCCAGAAGCACTGCTCGGCGCCGACGCACGTCGTCTCGTTGCGTCCGTCGCAGCGCCCGCACGCGTCGTCCAGCAGGCACTCGCACCGGCTGGCGATCTGCTCGCTGGACGACTCGGGCTTGAGCGGCGGCGGCGAGGTGGGCACAGCGAGGGCCGCGGTGGCGAGCAGCAGCGCCGCCAAGAGCAGCAGCAGCAGCGGCAGCGGCAGCCGGCGGGCCATTGACCGACGGCGCGGGACGGACGGCGAGAAGGCTTGAGACTCGGCGCGCGCGCGCGCAAACTGTCACGCCGCTGTGATGCTGACGTCACGGGAAAGGGGACGGGCGTGTGCTTGCAGGCCAGACACGCTCGCGCTCACACGGAGAGTCACACACACACACACACACACACACACACACAGTGCCGGTCACACCAGGTCCCACAGGTGGTTGGCGATGTACAGCGGGCCGAGCCGCTTCGGGTCGAGCTGGAACGGGCGGATGTCGTTGCTGAGCGAGACGTCTGGCCGCGCGTACGCAGGGGCGCTGCATGAGCCGACGCGTGGGGGCTACCACGTGGAGAGTGCAACGCACAGCCCTTGACGAGCGCGCTGTCGTAGTCCCAAATGATGCTTGTCATCTGCGCAAACAGCGTGAGCGTTGTCCTGCGGTGCGCGCCGGCGGCCGCGTGCGCGAGTTGCGTGTGTGAGTGCCGCCTGCGTGCACCGCAGTTCGCAGCTGGCGCATGCGCACCGCAGCAGCGGGTCCTCCACCTGCGCCTCCTCGTCGATCGCGCGCGCGCGGGCCTGCAGCGCACTCAGCTGGTCGTGCAGGCTCCGCACGGTGCTCTCGAGCGTCTCGCAGTCCCGCTCGATCGACGATACCTGCTGCACGCTCGCCGCGCGCTTGTCGGCCAGGCTGTCGACCGCCTGTCGCCCGTCGGCCGCGGCCCGCACGCGCGTTTCGGCCTCGGCCGTGCGCGCGAGCCACTCTGCGCGCAGCGTGCTAAGCGGGGCTGCGCCGCCCGCCGCACTGACACGCACGGACCCTGCACGAGCGCGCGCGCCTCGGTCTGCTGTGCGTGCCGGCGCGCCTCGAGCTGGCCGAGGTCTGCCTTGATCCCCTTGATCGCCTCGACGTCCTGCGCGCACGCGTCCGCGTCATGTGCGCAGCCGCCGGCAAGCCCCCGCACACGCGCCCGCGCACCTGCACCGGCGTGAGCACGCGCAGGGCCTCGTGCACCACGGCGCGCGTCGCCTCGTCCATCGTAACGGTATTTGGCGTGAGGCGCGAAAACATGAGCGGAGGACGGCGCAGGTCGCACTTTGCGCGTCTGGCCGCATCACGCCCGCCCAGCATGGACGCGCGGCACGAGTTCTGCGTGAGCGCGTTCGTCGAGACACTGCTGGAGGTGCGCGAGCGTGCACGACGGCGCGCGCGGGCGGATGGCGAAGGGGGTGGTGGTGGTGGGAGCGCAATGTGTTGTGCAAAACGGTGCGGCTGAGCGCGATGCGCGGCAGATCCCCGTGCACATGCAGATCACCTGGCTGCGCGACAGCCTGCTCGTGTGGGTCGGCGCCGACGACCGGCTGCGCGCGCTCGCCGTGGCGATGCCCTCGCATCTGGTGCATGCGCGCCCTGCCGTCGCCGCCAATAGAGCACTGATCGCGCGCATGCTGCGCCCTGCTGCCCAGCCCGCGCACGAGCCAACGTCGTCGCTGCTGCTCGGCGGGTCGCTGCAAGACGCAAGCGAGCAGCTGGCGCAGCTGCTGGGTGCGCCGGAAGCGCATGCGGCATCGCGGCTCGTTACTCAACCGATGCACGGACAGCTCGCCGCACGCGCAAGCAGGTCTTCGCGTCATGCACGCTGCCGGCCAACGCAGCCACAGACCTACTCCTGCCACAGGTGCTGCGGCGCATCGTCGCCGAGCTCGACCGCGGGCCGCCCGCGCCTCCCGGCACCGTGTCAGACAAGCCGGCCGATTGACACGCGCGGTGTATATGGAGCGATTGCGCAATGCTGATTTCCAGACGTTTCCTTCCACCCCCTTCTACAGTGCTTTCTTTGCCCGTCGGCTCTTTCCGCCCGCCGCGTCTTTCCTCGCTCCGCGCGCGTGCCCCGCGGCCCACCCACGCCGTGCGCGCTCACTTGTTGGGCACGCGCGCGCGCGTGTGCCGTGGCCGGGCGGCACGGGCGGGGCGACTTTGCCTCGGGGCGGCGCCGTTTTGCCTTCCTTGCGCCACCACTCCCGCTTACGTCGGCAGCCGCGACGGACGCCCCCGCGGCCCGTGCGTGGCCCGCGGGTGCTGCCAGCGGTGCGACTGGCCGTGCTGTGCCCAACGCCGTCCACTCTCCGCGCCCCCAACACATCTGGCCCCCCCGCCGCCGCTGCTGATGCGCGCTGATGCCGACAACACCGCAGGCGCCGTCCTCCCCCACAACCTCAGCACAGCAAGCAAGCGCGCCTCGGCAGCCCACACACCCCGCTCTCGCTCAAGCCTCGTATGTCAGATATCGAGAACCTGAAGGCCTACGGTGCGCCCTTGCTCGCGCGCCCGTCCTTTATCCTTGCCGTGGCCACTGACGGCGTCGCCGCGTTGCCCGCCGCACAGACCCCTTTGCTGACACGGGAGAAGGCGGTCCGGTCGAAGGCGGCGTTGTCCGTACGTGGCTCCCCGCAGCCCCCCACTCGTCCGCCCGCTTCGCACTCCGCTGGTCGCTGCTTTAGGCCTCGCGTCGCGCGGGACGGGGGGTGCAGGAGGACGACAACTGTTGGCGATTGCATGACCGCACACAGAGCGGGCCGGCCGTGCCCGTTTTGGTGACGCCGGCCTGCGCCGCGGACGCCTCGTGATTGAACTTCTCATCCAGTCATAGTTACACTGACTGCACCCCCGGCCGGTTCTCTCTCTCTCTCTCTCTCTCTCTCTCTCTCTCTCT
>CALSCO010002058.1:0-22527 GCA_943704415.1 Parvularia atlantis | reverse complement strand
CGCGCGTGTGCTGCACGATGAGCGCGCTGTTTGTGAACCTGGCGATCTCGGCCGTCTTCTTCCAGTACTCGGCCGGCAGCGACTTCTTCAACGCCGAGAGCGTCGCGACCAAGCTCGCTGTGGGCTTCCTCACGTCGATCATCACGTTCCTGCCGTTCACGCTGATCCAGTTCTTCATGAAGCCGATCGAGCGGCCGGGCGTGTCCGACCACACGGGCTCAATGGACAAGCTCGAGCTGCGCGTCGTCTCGGCGTGGCTCGTGCACAACGACGAGGAGGCCTCGCACGCGATCACCGAGGAGAAGACGGACGTGATGGCCCTCCCGGAGCCCGGCGCGGGCTCGTCTGCGACCGCCCCGGCCAACAAGCGCCTCAGCACGGCCATGTCGCGCGTCTTGTTTGAGTCAGACGACATGCTCGTGCGGTCGCGCTGGAACGACTTTGTGCTGCCGTACTGGTGCGTGCGCGCAATGCTCATGTGTTGTGGCTGCGCTCACGCTCCTCGCGCAGGGTCGAGTACGTGCTGTTTGCGGTCTGCGGCGCGCTGTCGCTGGCCTCGATCGTCATCACGGCGCTGTACGGCGCAGCGGCGGACTCGATCGACCCGACCAACGAGTTGGTGCGTCTAGCGGCGAAGGAGAGAGCGCGCGCTGACGCACGACCGCGCGCAGACGATCGCGTGGATCCAGTCGTTCTTCATCTCGATCGCGGTCAACGCGGTCATTCTCCAGTCCATCCAGGCCGTCATCGGCGCCATTGGCACGGGTGCGTCCGGCGACCCGCTGTGCGTGTTGCATGCGGCTGTCTCACTCGGTGCCGCTCGCAGCCATCCTCGGCACGCTCTCGACCGTCGGCGCGGCCGTTGCGCTCGTCATCGGCGGCGCCCTCCTCGGCGCCCAGTAAACCGTTCTTCTCCCTTACACGTGCCATCTGGCCTTTGTTTCGTTCCATTTGCTGGCAGCCCAGCGGGCCTTTGTTTCTGTTCTTTTCACACATGCGAGTACATTTGGCGTGCTCTACGTTACCAGCCCCAGGTTGGACGCGACATAGTACGAGACCGAGACAGCCACGACGGTGAAGGCGAGGCGCAGCAGCGCCGGTTGCGACGCCCGCAGCCGCGCGAGCACGGCCGGCGGCGTGTTCTGCGTCTCGCGCGCGTTCGAGGGCCGATCTTGTCACAGACGGGCCCGCACGCACCTTGCGCACGGCGCCCGTCTGCCGCAGCGACCATGTCTCGCTAACGGGCGCCTTGGATGTCCTGAGCCTGCTGGGCGGGTGCTGAGTGCTGCGCACGGGCGATCAGTAGCAGCTCGCAGCGTGCGCGGTCAGGCGCGCCGCGCACAAGAGCTGCGTCGCGCGGGCCACGAGTGTGTCCCAGTCGATACGCTCGCGGTGCGCGAGCTTGCTGAGCGTGTGGTGCAGCACGTCCGGGTCGGACGGCCCGAGCGCGAGCAGCTCGTCGTGTGCGCTGAGCACGAGCTGCACGCGCGTCCGTCAGCCGTCTGCACACGTCGCACGTCCGAGAGCCGCAACCGCCGCGCTGACGTAGATCGGCAGCTCCTGCGGCGACACGATGAACAGGTCGAAGAGGCGCGCGCGTGCTGCGCCGTCGTCGACGTCGTGCGCGAACCAGGTGATCTGCCAGCTGAGGGCAAAGTACACGGGCACCTCGGCCCTGCGGTGCCGCGCAATCAGTGCACCGAGCGCGATCAAGAGGAGCCAGCGCACTGCCGCAGCATCGCAAACAGCTCGCGGTCGACCTCCCACAGCAGCGCCAAGATGAGCGCGAGCTGCTGCAGCACGGGCTCGAGCGACTCGTGCATCGCGGACCTGTGTTTGCGCCGATCAGCAATCTCCCTCAAGAGGCAGCGCAGGCCGCACCGCAACAGCCGCTGCGCCACGCGCTCGGCCACGGCGAAGGCCAGCTTGTCGTCGACGAGCACGTTGAGCAGCACGGCGCAGACGTCGTGGAAGCCCTGCGCGGTCGCGTTGGGTCGGGTCGACGTACGTGGCGCCACGTCGATCGGCGCGCGGACCTGGTAGTAGTGCAGCTCCGGGTTGCGCGAGAGCACGGCCTGGACGATCGCCTCCAGCTCGCCCCTGCGCCGTGCGCCGTCCCTTTTGCGCAGGCGCTCTGCAGCCGCCGCCCTCGCCGTCGTCGTCAGCAGCAGCAGCAGCAGCGGCAGGATGGCGCCAGACCAAAGTGGCTGTGCGACCGGTCCACGTCCAGCTTGACCTGTCCCGTGTAGCGGTGCTCGCGGATATCGGCTGCGCGCGGATCACGAAACACGGGGGCCGTCTCAGGATGCGCGCGTTGCCATGGCCCCGTCCCGCACGTGCCCCGGAAATCGCGCAGCGTCGCATAGTCCACGTCCATCGCCTGCGCCCACGCGCGCCGCCGCAGCCCATCGTTGACGAAGCCCATCGGGGCGCGCGCGCACTCGGCAAGCTGCGCGACGGCGCGATCAGCACGGGAGGCCCACGAGGGGGACGGCGCGCGACGCACCGCCGGCACGGGCTGCGCCACCGCGAGCGCCTCGTTGACGGCGCGGACCTTCGCGACGACGCGCCGCCGATTCACGTCCGCCGGCATTGGTTCCGCCTACACCCTTTATGCGGCGTCATCCACAGTGGCTGCCGTCACACTTTCGCGGGCATAGCATACGCACGTCTGCATCATCAAACGCGCCCAGTGTGGACGACGACGGCCATGAGGACAGTGTGACAGCCCATGAGACGAGAGCAGGTGTGGCGGCCCACGACCATGGGTTTCGCAAGGTCGCCGATGCGGCGGCGCGCAGCATGGAGGACCATCATCCGCCGCGATCGAGCGATTTGACGACCTGGGCGCGTCCTGCGCCTCCCGCGCGCTGCGCCTCCGCGCGCGCCGTGCGCTGATCGGGGGCCGTGCGCAGGCGTGGGACCAGTGCCACATCCTCACCGTGGTCCTCACCGGTGTGCAGCGCGGCGCCCGCGTGCGCGCGATGCGTCCTGATCGCGCGCCCACCAGTGCTGTACGCGGCGCTGCTGGTGGCCGTCTGCGTGCAGCTCGCGCGCATCGTCGCGAACCGGTGCGCGTGCGTCGCGATCGCGGGGGTGCCTCGTGCTGATCGGGGCGACGCGCCGCAGCCACAAGCTGCTCTCGTTCCACGCCGGGTTCAACAGCCTCGTGGCGCTATGGATGCTGCTCCGCACCGTCTTCTTCCTCTCGCTCGCCTTCCCGCCGATGCCGCCGTGGGCCAACCGCGTGCTCTACTGGTGCGCGCACGCACGTGCGCCGATCGCGAAACGCGGCTGAGACGCGCACGCGACCGATCATGATGATCATGATCTCGACAGGCCCGCGATCAACGTCCAGTTTGCGACCTACTCGCTGCTCGTGTGCTTCTTTGTCAGCTACGTCTACCGCGACGCGTGGTCGACGCACGTGCGCAAGCGCGTGCTCGTTGTCTTTGTCGCCGGCAACACGGCGCTGCTCGGCTTCACGTTCGGTGCGCATGTGCGGCGCAGGTGCTGCCGCGTGGGCTCACCGCGCGTGGCTCCAGGCTGGATCATCGCGGCGGGCGACCGCCCCGAGTCAGAGGCGAGCAACGAGCAGATCCTGGCGCAGATCCTGTTCAATGGTGCGTTCATTGCGTGCAAGCGCGCTCGTGTCATGACCGCGACGGCAAGCGCTCGTGTTTGTGCTGCTCACGGTGCTGCTCGCCGTGTACGGGTGGATGTACATTGCGCGCATGAGCCAGCTGCAGGCGCGCGGCAAGGTGCGCTCGCTGCTTCGCGCTGCACGGGCTGACGGCGCTGCGCCAGTCGATGGGCCTGCCGCAGGGCGGCACGCTGATCCAGGTCCGTGTCTTCTACGTCTTCGCGGTGCGCACAGCACACGTGGCTCTGCTGCAGACGCGGGACCGTAACTGACGGCCTGGTGCGCAGCTGTGCGTGTTCTCGTCGCGCTACATCTACAGCTTTGCGGCGATCGGCGTGGACTTTTCGGCGGAGGCGTTTGGCGTGGTGCGTCGTATGAGGTGCGGTGCTAAGTGGCTCAGCCGACCGGCGCGTGCGCAGGAGAACAAGTGCCTGCCGACCGTCGGCGACTTTTTTGTGCTGCTGATCTGGGAGCTGCTGCCGACGACGCTGCTCGTCATCTTCTTCCGGCGCATCCCGAGCACGCAGCGCTACCGCGCCAAGCCGGGCGACCTGCAGTCGCCGCTGCTGCGCAACCACGGTGCGGTAGCTGTGCGCGCGATTTGCCTGCGCTCACGCGACGCCAGTCTCGCCTGCGGAGGGGTACCTCGGCCCGCCCAGCGCCAGCTACACGCCGCTGTTCGCCGCGCCCGCCGACGAGCTCACGTTGGGCAGCGAGCCGTACAGCGCGCAGGGGACGACGTTCGCATCCAACGTGTCCACGACGCTCGTGCCCGACGGCGCGGCCTGGGGCGAGGCGTCGACGCCCGCCGCGCGGCTGCTGAGCTACGGTGCGGCCGCGCTGCGCACTGCTGATGGGTCTGAACGCGCCGCCCGCAGAGTCGTCGTCGTCCGGCGCGTCGCCCAGGCCGCCCGGCGCGTCGACCGTGTCGCGATAGTCTGTACTGTGAGCAAAAGGCGCGAAACGCAAAAGTCGTGATTGAGCCGTGCCAAGGGCGAGAAACAAGGCGCGCGCGACGCCGGGCCGGCCCGCGCCGGCGCGTTTCTCGTGCTTTACGGGCGCACGGGCGGGCCGCGCGGGCGGGCGCTATCGCCGCTGAAGCCCGAGAGCACGGCCGTGATGTGCATGTTGAGGCGGCGGCGCACGCGCCACAGCGCAAAGGCGACGGCGCCGAGGACGAGGTACAGGCCCTGCGCGCGTCGTCAGCACGGCTTCGCGCCAGCGGCATGAGTGCGACGCACGTAGCTCTGCCAGAACGTGGGTGACTTCTTGTAGCCCGGGCGGTGCTCCTCGTGCACGTCCTCCTGCGTGTGCGGCAAGTGTGAGCAGGCAGGCGCGAGCGGGGCACAGCGCGTAGTGCACCTCCTCCCTAAGGAACTTGGGCGTCGGGTGCTGCTCCACGTCCTCGTCCGAGTACACCTGCTTGCAGTCGCCCACGCCCGTCGTCCAGTACACGCCCTGCGCTCTCGCTGTGAGCGGCGCAGCGCACACACAGCGTGGCGCGCGCGCCTGCTCGGGCAGGCGCATCTCATGCGCGGACGAGCCTGTGCGGAACTTGAAGTAATATTGGTGGCAGCTGTGGTCGTCCGGGTCGATCGGCACGACGTCCTACGCGCGCGGGCGTGAGCCACGGCGTCTGCAGGCGCATGGGGGGCGAGCGCGCACCTCGTACAGCCCCGTGCGCCCGTGCACCTCGGCACGCGCGCTGTCCATGCGATGACGCGTCAGGTGGTGGAACGTGCCGTCGACCACGGCGGCAAACTCCTGCACGGCGCCGTCAGCACCGTCGTCCGTCGTTAGCATGAGCGCAGACGCGCCTTGAGGCCCTCGTCGGGGGTGCGGTCGTAGTAGTGCACGAGGAAGCGGATCTTGAGGTTGTCGTCCGTGGGCACGTGCGAGCCGGCCGAGAGCGTGAGGCGGTGGTGGGTCTGCTCGGGCTGGGCCTCGGAGATGACGACGGTCCAGAACTGCTCGCCGCTGTCGGCGCGCCACATGCCGACGCCGATCGTGTCGTGCCGGCGCGAGAACAGGACGGCGCAGGTGTCGGTGCTGCGGATCCACGCGTTCTGCGCGCCGACCTCGCTGTCAGCACGAGCGGGCTGAGGAGACCAGGGCGCGCGCACGAGCACGCTGTCGGCGTCGCCCTTGCCGACGACCTGCCGGACCGAGCGCGGGTCGTTGAACTCGTGGAAGCGCGCGAGGCGCGCGTGCATCGCGCAACTGCCGTCAAACAGGCGGCACACGTCGGGGCACGTGTCCTGCTGCAGGCACCTACGCCGCCCGCGAATCAGGGCCGCAGCCGATCCAGTGACGACGACGCGCACGGCGTGCTCGACGTGGCCATCGCCCAGGCGTGGAACTTGGCGGCCTGCGCCAAGTCGCTGCGCCAGAACAGCGGGTCGTTCGCGGCGACCTGGCCGCCGGTGCGCGCGAGGGCGCAGACCTGGTCGTCGTCAAAGCTGCGCGTGATGTGCAGCGTCGGGTCTGGGCGCCGCCCGCCCCGTGTCAGCGATCGTCCGCATCAGGAAAACGGCGCGGCATCGGACCGAAGCGGAGCGAATTGATCTTGGTCAGCATCATGCGCTCCTCGGGGCTGCTGTAGTGCGCCTCGGCCGGGCACAGGCCGTCGGCGACGCACTTGGGCGCGGGGTCGTAGAGGTTGTACGCGTCGGCCGCTGCGCAAGGGGGGGGAGATCAGCGATCATCGCGATGCACCCGCAACACACGCGAAACACGCACGCGACGCCGCCGCGACGCCGCGTGTCGCGCTGAGCAGCGCCGCCGCGATCAGCAGCCGCGCCGCGCCGCTCGCCGCCATCGGTGCTCTCGCTGCCCAGCCACGCGCTTGTCGAAAGTCGTGGTGCGCGCTGATTGGCCGCACGTGCCGCTGACGTTACGCACGCTGATTGGTCGATATCAACGCCTCATCAGGCCATCTGCCGTTTATGGAAGTGTCACGCCGCGCGCCGTCATCTTTCCCTCCTTCGTGCCTTCATCACCGCGCCGCCTCATGACGCACCCGCCGCTCACGAGCGCGCTGCTCTCGGTCGTCGCGCACGAGCACAAGCTGGCGGCCGAGTCGTCCGCGGCGTCGGCGGCGTCGCTGTCGGCCTCGCCCGCGTCGACCGCGTCGGCGGGTCCCGCCTTGGCGGCGTCCTCGGCGTCCGAGGGCGAACTGACGCCGCCGCTGTCGCCGTCGTCGCCATCGGGTGCGCCGCGCGTATCCCGCGCCTTCCCTGCGTGCCGCTCACGTCGACGGCAGAGCACTCGCGCCTCGAGGCCGAGAAGAAGCGGCGCGCGTCGATAAACTCAGGCTTCGACGTGCTGCGCCGGTGCGCGTCCCGACGCGCGCTCGTGCTTCGCCCGCGTCTCACCCGTGTCGCGTGGCCGTCGCAGGTCGCTGCCCGCTGGCACCGTCGCCGCGTCCGCCAGCAAGGCCGACGTGCTCCGGCGCGCCGCCGAATACATTCGTCAGCTCGAGGCGCGCGTGTCAAGGGGCGGGGCCGCGGACGATGCGCTGCTTGTGCCTGTTGCTGTTGTGTCGCTGGCGGCCGTGGCGGGGCGCAAAGCCGGGCCCGCGACCGTCTCGGCGGCGCCTGCGACCGCCGCTTTGCCGCCCTCCCCGCCGCCGGCCGAGCTGGACGCGCAGCGCAAGCTCAAGTTCGCGCTGCAGTACATGAAGACGCTGCAGCGGCAGAAGGCCGAGCTGCAGGCGCAGCTGCAGAGCGCAAAGCAGCATGCCGCCGAGGTGCGTTCGCAGGACGCAAGGTGTGATCCGCTGATGCTGATTGTGCCCTCGCCCGCAGCTCGCACCCAAGCGCAAGCTCGAGCGGCCAGCAGCAGCCGGCACGCGCGGGCCAGAGACAGCCGACCCAGCCGCGACGAAGCGCCCGCGCATCGCCGCCGCCTGAGCCCGACCGCCCCTGTCTGCCTGCCGCCCTCCCCGCCGCTCCTCCCTCCCTGTAGCAAAAATGGCCCGCGCCCCACCCCACCCCCTCGTGCGCGGACTTGCTCTTGTACAACGCCCCGCGCGCGCCGCTGGTGAACGGAGTCGCCGGCCAGTGTCGCATGTCTCGAAAAGTCGATCGAAAAAGATGCCCGCGGACGATGACGGGCCTCTCGACGTTCTGCTCGAGCCGGCCGAGCTCGCGCCGCCGCCGCCGCCGCCGTTCAAGCTCGACTGCATGGCGATGATCGACACGCTGTTCTACTGCAGCAGTGCGCGCTTGCGAGCAACCTGTGCCGCCCCGCGCGATCGGCCGATGGCAGCATGCGCGTGCACAGGCCTCGCGTACCAGTTCAAGCACTACTACCAGTACGGCACCGTGCGCGGCTGCGGCGAGCAGTGGCGCGACCTGCGCACGTGCCTCGGCACCAAGACGCGCCCGCCCGACGAGGCCAGGGTGGGCCGCGCCACGGCATCGCCGCGCATGCCGCTGATCGCGTGGAGCCGCAGGCCATCTGGGACGCGCACATCGCGCGCAAGGCCGCCGCGCGCCCGCCCCGCCCGCCCGTCTGGGAGCTGCGCACGCGCCCGCCCGAGGGCTTCCCGCCCGCGCAGCCGCCGCCGCCCGACGAGAGCGCCACTGATGCACCTCCGCCACCTTAGCGACAGGCGATCTTTCTCTCTCAGTCGCGCGGTCGCATCGGCGTGTCTAGGCCTTGAGCGTGCTGATGTACAGGACTGGCGCGGCCGATCAGCAGCAGGCGGATGCGCGGGGAGGAGAGGGCGGGCGCACCGTTGTTACCGCGGATGAAGGCGTCGCCGTACTTGTTGGTCACGCGGCCGCTCACCAGCTCCTCCGTGTTCTCGAGCGCGATGTTCATGAAGCCGTCAAGACACGCCAGCGTCCCTGCCGCGCCCCGTCCGCCTGCCGTGAGCGCTATCGCCGCGCGCACAGGCGGGGCCGCGCACCGCGGTAGTCCACGCCCGACGTCAGCTTGACCACGACCGGCCGCCCGATCGCGTACTTGAGGAAGTCAGACGGCTTGCGGCGCGGCGTGGCGTCCATCTGGCGCAACGAGAGGATGAGCGACTCGGCGCGCACGCGGTCGCCACGACACCCGTACGATACGCGATGCGGCGGAAGTACGACATGCTGCCCGCGCCGCATGCGTCTATCGGCGCGCATCCACCGTGGCAGCAGGAGGACACGTCTGTTGTGCTTTCCAGCCACACGCATCGCGGCTCCACATTTCATCGCGCTTCATACAAAGTGAGCAAACATGCATGGCGGTGAGGGTGCAGTCGCCGCGCTCATCGCGCCGCCTCGCAGCCGCCGCCTCGCCCCCCCGATGGACTACGACGGCGTGCCGGTCGTGAGCACGAGCAAGTTCGTGTCGCAGCGCGAGCTGGACGAGGCGCGCGAGCGGCGCCGCGCCGAGTGGGAAAAGGCGCGCGCGGCCGATCCGAGCAAAGGCGCGCCTTTGCGCCGCCGTCGACGTCGGCCCTGATCGCTGATCGACGTGACGACGACGACGACGCAGCCGGCCACGCGCCGCCGGGCGAGATCGCCGAGGCCGCGTACGACGGGCGGCCGCTGTACATGCAGCTGGCCGAGCAGAAGGCCAAGAAGCAGGAGGAGTTCGAGGCCCAGTTCAAGATGAGTTGCGTGTCGATGGGGCGGGCGTCGCGGCGGCGTCGCGGGCGCGTCGCGGGCGCGTTTCACTGATGCCGCGCGCGGCCGAATCCGCGCAGCGAACCATGTGCCGCTGCTGGACGAGGAGGACGCGTCGTATCTGGCCGAGGTCGACGCGACGCAGAAGCGCGCCGCCCGCCTCCGTCGCCGTGAGGAGGAGGAGCAGCTGATGGCGTTCCGCGCCGCCGCGGCCGCCGCGAGCAGCACCGGCAGCGCGATGAGCGCGATCGACGCGCCGGCGACGGCGGCGGCACCCGCGCCCGCAGCAGCCGCGCACAAGAAGCCTGATCTGCAACGCGCGCTGCTCGGCGGCGGTGGCATCGTGCGCAAGCGCAAGGCGTCGGAGCCGGCGGCGGGGACGGCGGCGGGCACAATGGCGACGGCACCAGCGGCAGCAGCGGCACCAGCGACCGGGTCAGAGGCGCCGGCTGCTAAGCGGCCATCGGTCGACACGTCCTCGTCCACAGCAGCAGCCAAGCCCGCGACAGCAGCGGCAGCCAAGCCCGCGACAGCAGCAGCAGCCAAGCCCGCGGCAGCATCTGCGCCGGTTCCCGCACCAGCCGCGTCGCTGCTCGGCGCCGCGTACGGCAGCGACGACGAGTGACCCAGCAGCTGCCCGCTGCGCCACCGTGTCTCAAGAGGCAAAGAACCCGAAAAAGCAAACACAGAACAGTTGGGGGGAAACGCAACGGCAACATGATGCGCATGGGGGGAAAGACAGAGCGCGATCACACGTTCTGGTAGAGCGGGTTGGAGGCGACCGTCGTCTGCTGCTTGTACATCGGGTTCATGTTGGCGTGGGTGAAGTCGCTACCCTGCTTGGAGAAGCCCATCAGGCCGTTCTTCTTGGCGTAGTAGACCAGGAACGCGAGCGCGGCGAGCAGGGCCAGGGCCGCGGCGATGCCACCAATCACGCCGCCGACGATCGCGCCCGTCTGGTTGCTGCTGACCGTGGTGCAGTCCGTGTTGCACGCGCCGTTCTTGCCGTTGCTGTCGCCGTCGTCGCACGCCTCCGACCCCTCGCGGATCCCGTTGCCGCAGATCTGCGTGCACAGACCCTGCGAGTTGCACACGGTGCAGAAGTTGGTTGTGCCGTTGACAGCGCACACGTTGCGGCAGTCGTAGGTCGAGTTGCCGTTGCACACGCCCGCGCAGTCAATGTAGAAGGGCACGTAGTTTGGTGTGCTGGCTGGGCACTTTCCGCACGGCAGCGACGCCAGCACGGCGTTGGACGTGATCGGGCCCAGGCACGTCCCGCACAGGTCCTTCGTCGGGCTGTTGGCGCACTCCTCGTCCGAATTGCAACAGTTGCCACAGGCGTCGAAGCGGTTGTAGAACGGGTTCTGGCCGCTGCAGCGCAGGCACTTGTCCTGGACGCCCGAGGGGCACAGCGGCGGGCAGTCACCGCAGATCGACGCGTTGTAGAACTGGCAGAAGTACAGCGTGGCGTTGCAGCCGCACGAGATGTTGAGCACGGGGTCGATCACAATCTGGCGGTTCCAGTTGGGGCTGTTGCGCGACGGCCAACACTCGCCGCAGTTGTCGCGCAGGTTGTTGTAGTTGGCCCGCTCGGCCGGGGTGATGCACACGCCGCAGTCGTCGTACACCGCAAACGCGCTGTTGCCCGTCGTGTTGTAGTACACGCCCGCGCAGTCCTGCGCACACCACGCCGCGTTGTAGCCGGGCGCGTTAAGGCAGTTGCCGCACTGGTCGTAGCGCGCCGCGATGGCGCCCGCGTTGTTGTCGGTGCACTGGCCACACGTGATCACCTTGTCGGCGAGATTGGCCTGGAGGACGCAGGTGCCGCACACGTCGCGCGCGTTCGGCGGGACGGCGTTGGCCGAGGCGACGTATGGCTGGTTATTGCAGTCCTGCAGACACGGCGTGGTGATGTTGGACGTGCCACCGACGCACTGGTTGCAGCTGTCGTACCGCGCCGAGCCGCCCCACACGCTCCAGCAGTCCTGCACGCAGTTGAACGGGTTGGTGCCGCACGGGACGCAGTTGCCGCACGGGTCGAACTCGCGGCACGGCGGCTGCGTGTTGGCGGGGAGCACGCTGTCGCGGAACGTGCCGTCACACTGCTCGATGCACGTGGCATTGTTTGGGTAAGTGTTGCCGCTGATTGGAACGCAGTTGCCGCACTTGTCCAGGTCACGGGGCTTGGCGCCCGAGCCAGCGTACGCTGTGCCGTCGCAGAGCACGGAGCAGGACAGGCCCGCGCACAGGTTCTGGCTGCACAGGTCCTGGCCGAGCTTGAAACCAGAGTCGGTGGGACACTTGCCGCAGGGGTCCTTGGACGCGTTGTTGCCAAAGCACACGCCACAGTCGTCCTTGTCCGTGTTGCCGCCGTTGCAGACGCCGCACTGGTCCAGCTGGGGCGCGCCCGAAGCGGCATAGTTGTTGCCGAAGACGGTCACCTGGCACGTGCTGCCGCTCCGCCCGCAGAAATTCGGCGTGCAGCCGACGGCGCAGTAGGGCGGGCTGGACGGGTTGTTGATGCACTGGTCGCACGAGTCGCGCAGCTGGGGCGAGATCTTGCGCAGCGAGCCTGGAGAGAAGCGGTCAGCGATGCTCTGCGGAGTGATCAGCAGGGCGCGCACCGGCTAGGCAGCGCGTCTTGGTCGTGCCCGCCTTGACGTTGTTCAGTTTCGTGAAGAAGTCGGTCTCGCACGCGGCGCCCGAGCAACCAATCGTGTTGATGCTGGCGTAGTAGGCCGAGTCGAACGTGCAGAAGTAGCGGCCCTCGAAGCGGCCGTAGCTCTGGTAGTGGTTCTGGGCCGACGCCGCGTTCCAGCTGCTGGCCGCGCCGGCGTTGATCAGGTCCCCGTTGCCCTGGGCAATCATGTAGCCTGCGGGCGAGGCAAGCGCAGGGAGCGGCTGGAAGGCGGCGCCGTTGACCGGGCGCGTCGAGAGATAGTAGTTCGGGGCTGCGAGGCACGTGTCCTGCGGAGCGCGAGGCGCGTGTTAGGAATAACAATTTCTTACCATGGCGAGCATGCGTACGCACCTGGACGCAGCCGGCCGGGGGCGACGACGTGCCGGCGGGCACGCACACGCCGCAGTTGGTCTCGAAGAAGGCGCCGCCGTTGCACACGCCGTTGCAGTCGATCTGGTTCTTGGGGCAGCACACGCCGTTCTTGTCGCGCACATTGTTGGGGTTGGACAGGTCCGCAGGCGCGCCGGGGATGCGCTGACCGGCGCAGTCACACACGTAGACGGGCGTCTGGCACTGGCCGCCCGAGCAGCCGTAATACGTGCAGCTATCGCACGCGGTGATGTCGTTGGCGATGCCCTGGAGGAAGTTGCTCACAAAGGACGACTGCGCCGCGTTGTACACGTAGAACGTCTTGGCGATGCGCCCAGCGGCGAGCATGAGGCCCTGCAGCGTGGCGCGCGAGCGGGGGATGATTAGCACGCAGGCAGCGCGCGTGCACGCGCGGGCCGCGCACCTGGACCGAGTTGCCGGCGTAGCTCGCGCGCAGGTTGGCCAGCGTCTGCGACGCGCTCCAACCGGTGTAGTCGGGGTTCTGCGAGGCCAGGTTCGGGTTGCCGTACTGCACAAAGTTGAGGCACGTCATGAAGTCCGAGTCCTTGTTGTTGACGAGCATGTAGACGCTCCACTCTTGGCTGATGAGGATGTTGGCCGTGTCGGTGATCTCGCGCTGCCACTGGCTGTTCCAGTTGGCGTCCGAGATGTACGCCGGGTAGAAACCGTTGTAGTAGTCGGCCGGTGGCAGATTCTTGCCCGTGATTGACCTGGGCGCGCACCACTTGTTGTAGTCGGTCACGCTCTGGTACGAGTTGGCCGGGTAGTTGGCCGGGTCCGAGTCCTCGTCTGCGCGCAGCGCGCGGTCAGTGGTGCCGGCGAATCGGGTGAGACAACGGCGGCGCACCGGTGAAGAACAGCAGCACACGCTTCGCGCCCGAGCGGAACGCGATGTTCATGTTGCGCGTGGCAGCGCCGTTGGCGATGCAGCGCATCGTCTCGAGGCCCGTCTCGCGCCAGCCCGTGAGCGACGACGGCGTGAGCCGGTTGAGCCGGTTGAGGAACGTCGAGGCGGATTTCTGCGGTGCGTGAAACGGCGCGTGTGAGGCGTGTTTCAGAGCCGCCTCGTGCACACGCGTCTTGCGCACCGTGTTCTGCACCACGAGCGTCGGGTCGGTGTAGGGCTCCGAGAAGAGCACGAGCGTGAACGAGGCGTCGACGTTGTAGACGTTGTTGGGCTGCACGGCCGCGTTGACGAACGCGTTGACGCCTGCAGACGCACGCGATTGAGCACACAGGCGCAGCGAGGGGGCAAGAAGCAAGCGAGGCGCACCGTTGATGACGCCGTTGATCGCGTTGGACATCGAGCCCGACGTGTCGACCGCAAACACAAAGTCGGCCGGGATGGGCGCACCGGGGCAGCCCTGCGGCAGGTGGCACTGGTACGGCCCGCACGCGGCCGCGGCGAGCGACGCGAGCGCGCTGGCGAGGACCACGGCGACGGCGGCCGTGGCACGCATCGTGCTGGGGGGTGGGTGGGGCGGGGGCGGGTCGCGCTGCGCTGCGCGGCGGGCCGGTGAGCGCGGCGAAACGCGACCAAAAACAAACGCGCGACGTGGCGTTTCGCCTGCGGCCAGCGCGGGATGCGGCACGAGGCAGCGTTGAGCGCGTGGGAGGGGCAGCGTGCGGCGCGCGGGCGGGTGCGCAGAGAGTGGGCAGCGCGGCAGGGCCAAAAGCGGCTCACGCGCTCGCGCGCGCGCGCTGGCCGGAAGAAAGAGGGGAAATGCGCCTGAGACAAGACGTCGCGCACGCGTTTCATGCCGGCCGGCCCGTGCGGCAGAGCGAGGCGCAGCAAAGCGGGCCGTGGAAAAGTGCGGGCGGATAGGCGCGGCACGGCACACGGTGCACACGCCGCGCGTGGATGCAATATGCCGTCTCATGCGACGTGGGGCGCGGCCGGCGCAGCCAATGGGACGCAAGGGCGCGTGCACCGCGCAGCCAATCAGCGGCGTTATTGGCATCGCGCGCGCTGATTGGTGTCTCGTTTGCGCGTCAAACACACACACAGACAGGCGAGCGCCATCACGCGGCCACGAGGCGGCCGACAAACGTGCGGATCTGCGTCGGGCGGTACTCGCGCAGGCCGGCGCCGCTCGCGCTGACCGTGTGCAGCACCTGCGCGCGCGTGCACACGACGAGTGAGCGCGCCGGCGTCGTCGCGATGCCGGCCACGCGCACCGTCAGCGTCGTCTCGCGCAGGCTGGCGAAGGCGAGGCCGGCCGTGCTGAAGAGCGTACTGACGTCGTACGACACGGGCTGCGACAGCGTCGGGTGCTCGCCGGTTTCGAACGGGTGCATCAGCCGCACGATCACCTCGGCGTTGCCGGCCGGGCCGTTGCGCGGGTTGAGCGAGATCACGTGCAGGTTCTCGGGCAGCGTGCCGGCGAGCGGCGCGAACGAGGGGCGCGACGGCGGGAAGACGAACGACGGCGTCGAGAAGAGCAGGTGCAGCGGGAAGTTGACCTCGGCGGCGTGGCGGTGCTGCAGGCGAGCTATGCGTTGTGCAATCAGCACAAACTTGAAGGCGCGCGCATCACGCACGGCGGCGCACCAGACTCGTCGGGCGTGTCGACAAAGACGCGCATGTAGGCCGTGACAATGTCGGCGTCGTTGAGCGGCTCGTTCATGCCGCGCGCGTCGTCGCGCGAGCAGCGGCGGTGGAGCATGACCTCCGTGCGCGTGCGTGCGTGAGGCACCAGCGACGGGCGACCGACGGGGCCCGCACCTCGAGCTGGCCGTTGGCGAGAGTCGCGACGCCGTGCGTCGTCTGCGTGACGACAGTGAGCTGGCGGCCGTCGGCCTCGTCGCGGATGAAGGCGCGCGACACGGCCGGGTAGTAGTTGCCGGCGATGCGCACGCCGACGTCCTCGTCGCCTGGGCGGCCGTTGGGCAGGTTGACGCGGCGCTGCATCTCGAGACCGTTGTTGTCCGTGTGCATGACGTCGCCGTTCTGCGCCCAGCCGGGTTGTGAGAGCGAGCGCGAGTGGAGACAGGCGCGCACGCACGTTGATGTCGGTCGAGAAGCGCAGGACGACCTCGCGGTCAAGCGAGAGCGGACCGAGCGTGTGCTCAATGTCGACCGCACTGCCCTCGAGGCGCTCGAGGCCGGTGTAGACGCGGGCGATCTGAGCGCGCACTTGTCAGCGGGGTGGCGCGCACACGGCAAAGCCAGCCGCGCGGCACCTGCACAGAGCCCTGGGCGCGGTGGTCCGAGCGGACCTCGCTGACGAGCGGGCCCGTGAGCACCTCGACGTCGGCTGCGCCCGTGAGCATGGCCACGGCCGGGCCGACCGGGCGGAAGATGTACGCGCCCGAGGGCTGGAAGCCCGTCCAGGATGTGTAGACGTACGGCGCGTGGTCGCCCGAGACGACGGCGCCGGTGCGCTTGTTGGTGATCCGCGTGATCAGCTGCGTCGTGTTGCTGAGCTCGACCAGCACGTGCTCGTTCTCGATCGCAGCGGCCTCGCCGCGGCGCAGGCGCTGCGCGCGGTGCACGGTCGGGCGGGCCGCGAGGGTCTTGCCCGTGAACGGCTCGACGACAAAGCTCGTGTAGCCCATGCCCGGCACGGTCACGAGCACAAAGACGTCATATGTGCCGTCGGCGCGCTCGTTGACCTGGAACGGCAGGCCGCGGCCTTCGACGCTAACGACCTCGATCTCGGACGTGTACACGACGAGGCGGACGTACTCGGTGCGCGGCCACGACACGGCGTTCTGCGCGACGACGACCGAGGCACGCCCGGCGCGCAGCGCGTCGTCCACCGCCGTCGCGTTCATCGTCAGCTGGCCCGTGCGGCCGGCCGTGACCATGCGCCCCACGTTGTCCATCAGCACGTCGTCCGCGCGGTCCATGCCGCCCTGGAGCAACTTGAGGTAGTCGAGGCCGACGAGCTGGCGGAACGTGCCCGTGACGCCGTCGTGGTGCTGCACGACGGCCTCGGGCGCCTTGAGCGAGAACAGCGCCTCGAGCTGCGCGTCGCTGTCGAGCGTCGGGTAGAGCACGCGCGTGAACGAGTGCATGAAATCGGTCGTGCGCAGGAGCGCGTGGGCGCGGCGGCTCGTGGCCTTGACGGTCTGGCGCGACGTGAAGTAGCCGGTCCAGTACGAGAGCGTGTTGTCGGCGTAGCTGCCGCACGGGAGGCACGGGTGCATGAGCAGCTCGCGCGGGAGCGGGCAGGGGGGCACGCACGGGAAAAAGTCGTCCGTGTACGTCGGCCACGCGCTCGTCGCGTCAGCCTTGACCGCCGCGGCAAAGTCGTCGAGCGACGAGTACTGCGCGGTGGCGCCGAGCTGGTCGCTGTACTTGTTGATCGCGTCGATCAGGCGGTCGACGTTCTTGACTGCGCGGCGGTGCGCCGCGTCAGCGAGGGGCGGCAGTGGGCGGCTGCGAGGGCGTGCACAGATCATGTTGGCGTTCTGCAGCGTAAAGTCGCAGCCCATTGGGATCAAAATGTTCTTGGTGCGGAAGTCGGCCGCGCGGCTCTTGGCCATCTGCACGTAGCGCGTCGCAATCTCGAGCTCGTTGTTGGCCGTCAGCGGCGACGGCGGATCGACGATGACGGGCTCGTCGCCGTCGCCGTCCGGCAGGTCCTGCGTCACGCCGTGCTCCCAGCTGAAGCCGCCGGGCGTGCAGTAGCTGTACGCGTGCGAGCGTGAGTGCGCGGGCAGCGTGAGCGCGGGCGAGCAGGGATGCGCACTGGTTGTCCATGATGTGCGTCCACATGGTCGTGTCGAGCGAGCCCGAGCCCTGCCAGAGGAACTGCATGCCCTTGGCCGCCTTGAGCTCGCTCTTCTGGCGGAAGTCGATGCGGTTGATGATGTGCTGGTCGAACCCGGTCGCGTTGTAGAACGTGGGGATGACGTTCGAGTGGCCGAAGGGGTCTTCCATTGCGTCTAGTTAGCGCAAGACGACGCGAGCGGCACCGGCAGCGCACCGATGTGCCAGCCCGTCGTCGGCGCAGCCGCCTCGCCAAACTGGCTCGTGATGAACTCGTGGCCGAGGGTCATCTGGTCGATCATGGCGTAGTATATCGGCACGGCGTCGTCGTTCATGCCTGTGCGTCGCCTCCCTCCTTGTGAGCGCGCCGTCCATCGCGATCGCCCGCGACGTACACCAGCCGCCGTTGACGAAGACGAGCTGGCGGTCGGCCACGAGGCGGCGCACGAGCGCCTGCTTCTCGGCCGTCTGCTCGCGCCACCAGCGCGAGAAGAACGCCCTGCGCGTCGCCAGCGTCACGACGAGCGCCGCCACGTGCTCGACACCACGCACATCTCGACCTCGATAAACTTGCGCTTCGGGTTGGCCGCGAGGCCGTCCACGACCGAGTCGAGGATGTACTGCACCTCGTACTGCGCGGCGCGCGCGCCCCGTGAGCGAGCGAGCAGCAGCAGCACGGCGGCGGCGCGCACCACGTAGTACTCGTCCACCGTGCGCAGCCCTGTGGAGCACAAGGGGGGTGTTTCATGACGTGCGGTCAGCAAACGGCCGCGCAGGGGGGCGCGCGCGCGCAGAGGGGCCACGCACAGCCCGTGTCGTCGTGGCTGTGCGCCTGGTGTCGCACGGGCGACGCCGTTCAGCCTTCGCGCGTGACCCGCCGCGCGCAGCCGCAGCACGCACCACGATCCAGATGTTGAGCTTGTCGTCCTGCGCGCGCGCGCACGCCGCGGCCAGCGCCAGCAGCGCCGCCGCCGCGAGGGCCGTCAGCGGGCGCATCGCGAGAGGTGGGGGAGAAAGTGCGTGACGTCGCATGCGCTGATTGGCCGGAGAACGTTTCAGGCGCGTTTCAGCGCACAACGCGGCGCGTCTCACAGCTTCGAGAGGCCCTGGACGAGGATCTGCTTGACTTGGCAGTACTCCTGCGGGCGTGCGGCCGTGAGCGTGCGGGGGCGAGCGGGACCGCGCATGCCGCGCACGTTCAGCACGTAGTGGCCGCCCTCGCGGCCGATGCCCGACTGCTTGTAGCCGCCGAACGGCGTCTGTGGGAACGGGCGGTTCATGCCGTTGATCCTGTGCGACGGTGAGCACGGTCACGGTGCAGGGTCAAAGACGCACCAGACCGAGCCGGCCTCGAGCTTGCGCGCGAGGGCGAGCGCGTCGCCGATGTTCTTGCCGACGACGTAAGCCTGGCGCCGCACTCCGCGTGAGCAAATGCGAATGCACGCGCAGCGGCGGCCGCAGACGCACGCCCAGGCCGTACTCGGTGTCGTTGGCACGCTTGATCGCCTCCGGCAGCGTCGCGTACTTGAACACGGCCATCACAGGGCCGAAGATCTCCTCGCGCGCGATCTTCATGTCGTCCTTCACGTCGGCAAAGACCGTCGGCTCGATGTAGAAGCCGTCACGCGGCATCTGCTTGCCGCCCGTCACCAGGCGCGCGCCCTGCGTTCTCGGTCAGCGTTCGCATGCAGAAGGCAGGAATGCACCTCGGCCACGCCCGCGGCGATGTACGACTTGACGCGCTCGAGCTGCAGCTTGTCGACGACGGGTGTGTGCTCGGCCTTGGCGTCGAGCGCCTCACCGACGTTGGCGCCGCGCTTCTGCGCGCGCGCAGCCGACTTGCGCACAAACTCGTCGTAGATCTTCTCGCTGCGCCCCGCGTGAGCCAATCCGCGGGGCGCAGCGAGCCACGTACTGCACGTAGACGCGCGAGCTGGCCACGCACACCTGGCCCGAGTTGAAGAAGAGGTTCTGGTGCGCCTTCTCGACCGCGTCGTCGATGTCGGCGTCGGGCAGTACAATCAGCGGGCTCTTGCCGCCAAGCTCGAGCGTGACCTGCGCACGGTGCTGCTGTGTGAGCTGAGAACCAACACAAGCAAGCGGCGCACCTTTTTGAGGTTGCTGGTCGCGGCGTCCCGCATGATCTGGCGGCCGGTTGCGCCCGAGCCCGTGAAGGCGATCTTGGCGACCTTCATGCTCTTGGCCAGGGCACCGCCGGCCGGGCCCGAGCCCGTCACGATGTTGATCACGCCCGGCGGGAAGCCGGCCTTGACGACAAGCTCGCCGAGCGCGAGCGTCGAGAGCGACGTCTTCTCGGACGGCTTGATGACGACCGTGTTGCCACTGCGCGCTCTCGTGAACCGTCGCGCAACGGCACGCCGTGGACGCAGACGCACCAAGCAAGCGCCGGCGCTACCTTCCAGAACGTGAGCGCGATCGGAAAGTTGAAGGGCAGCTGCGCCCACGCTCGTCAGCCGCGTGACACCACCCGTGAAATGAGCGCACGATCAGCCCGCACACGCCCAGGGGCTCGACGACGGTCATGCCGAAGACGGTCGGGTCGGCGAGCGACTGCGTGCGGCCCTCCATCTTGTCTGCGTAGCCCGCAAAGTGGCGCAGCCACATCGCCGCACCGAGGGGCGCGCCGCGGCCGCCCGTGGCAAGCGGCAGGCCGTTGTCGGCCGACTCGATACTGCGTCGCAACGCGCGTGAGACACGGATGGAACACGCCCGCGACGCCGCCCACACCGGCCGATCGCGTCCGCGTTGGCCTCGATCAGGTCGGCCAGCTTGTGCATCAGGCGCGCGCGGCCCTCGCCCGGCACGTGCTTCCACACGTTGTGGAACGCGGCATGCGCGGCGTCGATCGCCGCGTCCACGTCGGCCGCGTCCGCCTCGGCCACGCGCGCGATCACCTGCGGGCGCGTCGTTGGCGTCAGCGTCAGACGGCGCGCGATGCCGATGCGCAGGCGCGCGCCTTGCCCGTGGACGGGTTGACGCTCTCGAACGTCTTGCCCGTGCGCGCATCGACGTACGCGTTGTTGACGAAGAGCTTGGTCGGGCCGGCGTACGCGCCGTCCGCGCCGGGCGCCGTGAGCGTGGCCTGCAGGCACGCGCGGCATGAGGGACGCGGCGATGCGCCTGGGTGGCCTGCCGCGTGACCCACCATGGGCGATCGCTTGGCTGGGAGGGGAGGAAACAAATGCCCGCGACGTGATGGACCCGAACAACCGCGCGTGTGCGACCACCTCGCCTGCGTCGACTGGCTTGTTGTGCCGCACCGCGATCATCCGCTACGGTCAGCGTCGCCAACAACCTCGAGAAGCAGCATCGTCACGCTCAAGCTGCAGCAGCACGTCCAGCGCGTCTGCTCGTCGTCGGCGAAGCCGACAGAGTCCGATTCGCTGCTTGGACACTCGAGGGGTGAACGCGTGCACGTCTGGGCCGAGGGTGTGCTCATCATTTGCGAAGGCGTCGCCGTTTCTCCGCTTGTCGCCGCGACAAGGTGCTGCTGTTTTGATCGCCACTCCCGCTCTGTGTCTGTTTCTCATATACATTGTGCCTAAGATACAGGCGCCGCCTTTGCGGCCGTGCCCGCTTCCGCGCCGCTCGCTCCCGTGCCGCCCGGCGCGAGCCGCCCCTGCCCGTTGACGCCGTAGATGTGCTCGGGCTCCCACGGGCGCGCGGGGGTGCTTTGCGGGGCCGCGAGGGTGCTGTCGTCGCGGTGCTCGCTCGCGAGACGCTCTTGCAGCTTGCGTCGGAAGAAGGCCTGGGCTTGCGCCGACTTGACCGGGTGGAGCATGAAAGCGGGGTGGGCGAGGACGTGCTCGAGGCGGTAGACCTCGCTCGAGCGGTAGATGATCGAGTAGAGCTCCTGGGGGCGGAGCACGCGCAGGGCCGGGTCGGTCTCGGCGATGATGTTGAAGATCGACTCGAGGAAGAACAGGCGGCCCCAGGTGGCCACGACGGCTCGGAGCCGGTCGAGGTATGTGCGCGACATGCCGACCATGCAGACCATGCCCTTGAACCAGGGCTGGGGGAAGTGCGCGTCCCGCAGGTCGTCCCAGTTCATCCAGTAGACGCGCGGGTTGTACGGGTCGACGGGCGGCGCGACAAAGTCGTGCGCGGCGGCCTTGGCCGTGAGCGCAGCAAGGGCGTCGACGCTGGGCACAAACACGTCCTGCTCGAGCATCCACACAAACTCGTACCGGCGCAGGCGCTCGTCGGCCGCGAAGGCGAAGACGGCCTTCTCCCACGATCCCACAAACGTGCCGTTGCGCCCGTGCGCCTTGACGTAGCGGTTGACGTACAAGTTGAGCCCGGTGTAGTTGGCCGCGACGACAGCATCGTCGTCGTACTGCAGCACGAAGACCTGCGGGCGCGCGCCGGGGCACTCGCGCGGGCCCCGCGGGATGAGCACGTGGCTGTGGGCGGTCGTGAAGGGCGCGGGCTCGTCCAGGCTGATGCCGGGCACGCTGCCGGCCGCCGTCGTCCGGTTGAACTGGTTGCTGTCGACGATCACAAACACGTCGAAGCGGCACGACCGTGCCAGCTCGCCCGCAAACGCCAGCAGCTCGCGCGCCGGCTGGGCCGTGAGGAAGCACACGGCGGGGCGCATCGGGCTGCCCGCGCCCGGGTCGACGCCCAGCCACCGCGCCACCGCCAGCCGCACGGCCTGGCCCGAGCCCTCGCCGTGCAGCGCCAGCGACAGCAGCGCCAGCGCCGCGCAGGCCACGGCCGTCGCGAGGCACGCGATGAGCGCGCGCGTGCGGAGCCGCATCCCGCCTGTCTCGCCGCGCGCAACAGACGTGGACGCTCCGGGCACGTGATGCTTTCTGCTGTCTGCGCGCGCGAAACAGCCGTGGCCGTTCACTTTGAGACTCATTGGGGCAGGGGATTAGGCGTGGCCGAGCACATCGCGGCTCATTGAGATCAGGGATCAGGCATGGCTGTCCGTCTGTTCAGTTACGAGAGGAGTGCGCGTGGGGCCGGCGCATGCACCCGAACTTGGCCTGTGCTGCGGGGCGGCGTCCATCTGCGCTCGTGCGACCGCCGCTCTCACTCGGCCGTGCTCGTCGCCGCTCTCGCTGTCGTCGCGCTGCCAGGCTCCGGTCGATGCGCAAGACGGAGGGCATCGACGACGTGGCCGCCGTCATGGACATGTGCGTGAGCGGTCGGCATCGCGCTCACCAAGACAACCACGTTCCGCGCCTTCGCGCCGCTGCCGCGCAAGAACCAGTGCGAAGGATTGAGGCACACACTAACTGTTTCGTGTCACCGTGGAGACCTTTTCGCGCTTTATGAAGCAAAGTACCCACTTCTCTCCATTTTTCTCTCTTCCGTCTGTTTTCTCTGCTCCAGTGAGCGATTCCGCTTTGTTTGCTTTTGCGCAACATGTTTGCAATTCGGCTTTACAGGTGCGTATAAAAGTGCGCGCCTTGTGTCTTTCCAACCATGATGAACCATTATGCTATTCTGA
>CALSCO010002057.1:0-43196 GCA_943704415.1 Parvularia atlantis | reverse complement strand
CGGCGCGAGCGTCGTGCGGCGCGCCATCCCCCCCGTTTGAATCCGTAACCGTCAAAATCGAATAGCGTGACACCTCGAACGTCGCGGATCCGTCCGAGTCTGCGTTCACAGCGGCAAGGCGCATGCAAGCAAAGCCAGTTCACAGCACAACGCAGCAGTCAGGCGTGGCGAGGGTGGGACCGGGCGCGCATCGCGTCGTTGTCCTCGTCCTCCTTCCATGTCTGGTGTAGGCGTCGCAAATGCTGCGCCATCTCTGAGAGCGAGGCGGCACGCAGAGCTAGCGGGTGCCGCTCGATCAGTAGCGCGATGTGGCCCTGCTTGGCGTAGTTAGGGTGGCAGTACACGACGCAGCTGCCGTTCGCGGTGAGCGCGCCAGTTTATCACCGGCAGACGTACGTACGTCTTCAGCCCGATGTTCAGGCCGAGCTCAAGCAGCGACACGGGCGCGAGCGTGTCCGGCAGCAGCGCCACCGCGACGAAGCTGGCCATCGCCAGCCCGTCGAGCTCCCACATGATCTGCTCGCGGAAGCGCGCGTCGCTCGCGTCCTCGCGCCACGACGCGTCCCAGTCGTCGCTGCGGCGGCGGCGCGCACCGGATCCGCGTCAGCAACGCGCGGCCGCACGGCGCCCGTCCGCGCACCGCTGCGGGTCCAGCACCATGAGCGGCGCGCCGCCTGACGCGACGTCTGTTTGCAGAGCGGCGATGACCTCCTTGCGCCACGTGCCCGTCGATCTGTCCACCGCTCCGTCAGGATCCGCTGACACGCAGCCGCGACAGCAGCAGCCGCGCACCCCGCGAGGAACACGACGACGTCGCCCGGACGGCGGTCGACGCGGTTTGGCGCGCACACGACCGTGACACTGGCTGTTGCCATCGCAAACACAGCGTGGCCGCGCGTCACGCTTTAGGGGCACCGGATGCGCCACGTCGGCGGCCGCGCGCTGCAGCAGCACCCGGACGCGGAGGACGCAGACGACGGCGGCGACAGACTGGACGGCGGCAGCAGCGGCATCGGGCTCGGTGTGATCGGGGTGGGCGCAGGCGGCGGCGGCGGCGACGCGGGCGACAGCGACAGCGACGACGAGCACGCGCCGATCAGTCGCCGGCGCACGAGGCCACGCAGCAGCAGCAGCCCCGGCAGACGGCGCACGATGCGCGCGCGGCGACTGCTGCCCGCGTGGGTGGTGCGCGGCGTGCGCCGGCTCGTCGCGTGCCTGCGCTGGCCGTCGCTCGCGTGGCTGGCGCGGCGCCCGGCCGAGGCCAAGCCGCGTACGATTCTCCTGCCGCCCGGTGCCGTCTCTTTCTTGCTGCGGCACGCTCGACCGTCTGACCGTGCACCCTGCAGGCACGCCGCAGCACGAGACGTACGCGCCGAACGTGATCCGCAACCAAAAGTACACGGTCTTTACGTTCGTCTTTGTCGTGCTGTACGAGCAGGTGCGTCCGTGCGCGTGCACTCGCCCCGTGCCCACAAGCCCCGCGCGCCCGTGCCTGTGCCCGCGCAGTTCAAGTTCTTCTTCAACCTGTACTTCCTGCTAGTCGCGCTGTCGCAGCTTATCCCGGCGCTGCGCATCGGCTATCTGTTCACATACTTTGCGCCGCTCATCTTCGTGCTCACGGTCACGCTGGCCAAGGAGGGCTGGGACGACTGGAAGCGGCACCAGCGCGACCGCGTGCGTGGCCGCTAGTGCTCGTACGCGTCATGCAGCCGGCCGACGTGTGCGCACATGCGGCATCGCAGGAGGCCAACTCGCAGCGCTTCACGCGGCTGGCGTCGAACGGGCGCGAGGAGGACGTCATGTCGTCCGAAATCCGCGTGGGCGACTTTATCGTCGTGCACACGGACCAGCGGGCGCGTGCTTGCTGGGACGGCTGCTGCCGTGTGGTGCTGACGACGGCGCGACGACCGCAGATACCGGCCGACATGATCCTCCTGCGCACGTCCGAGAAGAGCGGCGCGTGTTTCATCCGCACAGACCAACTCGACGGTGAGACCGACTGGAAGCTGCGGTGCGCCTTGCGCGGCGATGCACACACGTCGCGCTGCAGCTGACGCCGGCCCTGTAGCCTGGCGGTCGCGTCGACGCAGAAGCTGCCGGCGCAGCAGAGCATGCTGCATCTGCGCGCGTCGCTCTACGGTGTGCAGTGCCATCCGTCCACGCGCTCGCTCACGACGCTGAGCGCACAGTCGACCGGCCGCACAAGGACATCCTCAACTTTGTCGGCACGCTCACGCGCACGAGCGACGGCGAGCAGGGCGACGACGACTTCACGTCGCCCGTGGAGGCGCTCAACGTGGAGAACACGCTCTGGGCCAACGCGGTGCTCGCAGCCGGCAGTGCTGTTGGTGTGCGCCTCGCCGCGCGGCGCCCGTTGACAACGAGCTGAGGCGCGGCGCGCTCAGGCGTTGTCATCTACACGGGCAGGGACACGCGCGCGGTTCTGAACACGTCGCAGCCGGACACGAAAGTCGGCCGCCTCGACCACGAAGTCAACTGGCTGTCGAAGGCACGCGTGCGCCCACCCCGCAGCGCGCGTGCTCACCGTGGCTGCACGCACGAGCAGATCCTCTTCGTGCTCACGATGCTGCTGTCGCTCGTGCTAGTGGCGCTGCAGGGCTTCGAGCCCGGGTGGCCGATCTACTTCTTCCGCTTCGTCATCCTGTTCTCGTACATCATTCCGATTAGGTGTGCGTGCGCACGGTGGGCGTCAAGGCGAAGGCGTGGCTGACGACCGCCGCGCAGCCTGCGCGTCAACCTCGACCTCGGCAAGACCGTGTACTCGATGCAGATCATGCGCGACGACGAGATCCGCGACACGATCGTGCGCACGAGCACAATCCCCGAGGACCTCGGCCGCGTTGAGTACATCCTCACGGACAAGACGGGCACGCTCACACAGAACGGTGCGGGACGGACGCCACACGCGCAACGCGACGCCTGATACGCGCGCGCACACGGCAGACATGGAGTTCAAGAAGCTGCACCTCGGCACCGTCTCGTACGGTCGCGACGCGATGCAGGACGTCGTCGCGTCGCTCGCGCTCTCGCTCGGGCGGGCGGGTGCGCACGGCGGCTGCGTGCGGGAATGGCAGCCGCTGAGTGCCGTCGCACGCAGAGGCCCTCGGGCGCTCGACTGGCTCGTCGTCCGCGTCGGCGGCACCGGCCGGGCGGAGCACTGCGCGCCGCGACGTCTCGCAGCGTCTGCAAGACATCATCTTTGCGCTCGCGCTGTGCCACAACGTGCGGGCGCTCGACCGGCCCATGGGTGTTGCACTGACGTGCGCGGGCGTCGGCAGGTCACGCCGATCGAGTCCAACGACGGCGCGAGCGCAGGCCCCGTGTCCGTAATGACGTACCAGGCGGCCAGCCCCGACGAGGCGCGCCGGCCGTCGCTACCTTCGCGTGCGGCCCGCTGATGCGCCCTGCGCGCGCGCGCGCGCCAGGTGGCCATCGTCAAGTGGACGGCCGCTGTGGGCCTGTCGCTCGTGAAGCGCGACCTCAGCTCGATCACGCTGCGGACGAGCGCAGGTGCGCTGCACGAGTTTGACGTGCTGCACCTCTTCCCGTTCACGTCAGAGTCGAAACGGATGGTGCGCGCGCCGACCGAGGCCGCGTCGTCGCGCTCACGCATCGCGTGCGCTGCAGGGCATCATCGTGCGCGACCGCCGCTCGGGCGTGCTCACGCTGTACATGAAGGGCGCGGACACGGTCATGGGCGCGATTGTTCAGTACAACGACTGGCTGGACGAGGAGACGGGCAACATGGCCCGCGAGGGTGCGTGCGCGTCGCACGCCGCGTGTCGTGCGCGTGCTCAGCGTGCGCTGCAGGCCTGCGCACGCTCGTGGTCGCGCGCAAGGTGCTGAGCGAGGACGAGTACGCGGCGTTCGACCAGGCGTACGCGAGCGCCAAGCTGGACGTGCAAGACCGCAACGGGCGCATGAAGGGCGTCGTGGCGACGATGCTCGAGCGCGACTTGGACCTGCTCGGGCTGACGGGCGTCGAGGACAAGCTGCAGGTGCACGCCGACACGTCCGACGCGCGGAGAGTGTGGTCTGACGGCGGCCCCGGCGTGCAGGACAACGTCAAGAGCACGCTCGAGCTGCTGCGCAACGCCGGCATCCGCGTGTGGATGCTCACGGGCGACAAGGTCGAGACGGCCATCAACATCGCAATCTCGTCCAAGCTCGTCGGGCGCAATCAGGCCGTGTACGAGATCAGCAAGGGTGCGGCGGTCTGTCACGCTGTGCCGTGCTGATCGCGCCGCAGTGGCGGGGCCGATCGAGGCGATGGACCACCTCGACACGCTGCGCACCAAGGACGATTGCTGCCTCGTGATCGACGGCAGCTCGCTTCAGGTTCTTGTTGCGGTCGCCGCGTGCGTGCGCCAGGGTGAGCTGACCGAGCGTGACGGCGCAGATCTGCCTGGACAGCTGCCTTGACGAGTTTATGGCCTGCGCGACGCAGCTGCCCGCCGTCGTGTGCTGCCGGTGCTCGCCGACGCAGAAGGCTGACATTGTGCGGTGCGCGCCGGCCGTGCACCTGCTGCGAGTGCCTTCGCTGATAGCACGCGCAGCCTGCTCAAGACCCGCACGGGCCGCAAGGTGTGCGCGATCGGCGACGGCGGCAACGACGTGAGCATGATCCAGACGGCCGACGTGGGTGCGTGCCATGCGTGCGCATGCTGGTGCCGTCTGACGCGCGTGCTGCGAAGGCATCGGCATCGTCGGGCGCGAGGGCAAGCAGGCGTCGCTCGCTGCCGACTTTTCGGTGACGCAGTTCAGTCACCTCTCGCGGCTGCTGCTCTGGCACGGGCGCAACTCCTGTGCGCGACGACGCCCTCACGCCGGTCTGGCTGACGGCGTGCCGCACAGACAAGCGCTCGGCCAAGCTGAGCCAGTTTGTGATTCACCGCGGCCTGATCATCTCGATCATCCAGGCCGTGTTCTCGGCCGTGTTCTACTTTGCGCCGATCGCGCTCTATCAGGGCTTCCTGCTCGTGGGCTACTCGACGATCTACACGATGGCGCCCGTGTTCTCGCTCGTGCTCGACCGCGACATCACGGCCGAGATGGCGCTCATGTACCCGGAGCTGTACAAGGAACTGCTCAAGGGGCGCTCGCTCTCGAGCAAGACGTTCTTCATCTGGGTGCTCATCAGCGTGTACCAGGGTGCGCGCCCTTCCCTCGCGCGCGCGACCGCAGCTCACATGCTGCGCGCAGGCGGCATCATCATGCTGCTCTCGCTCTGGCTGTTCAACGAGCGCTTCACCAACATCGTCTCGATCTCGTTCACGGCGCTCATCTTCAACGAACTGCTCATGATCGCGTTCGAGATCAACACCTGGTGCGCGCACGCGGCGAGCGATGCCGCGCCGACCCCGTGCGCACGCAGGCACGTGTACATGGTCTGCTCCGAGGTCCTCACGCTGGTGGTCTACCTCGCGTCGATGATCCTCCTGCCAACGTACTTTGGTGCGCCTCGCCGTGCGGGCTCCGTTCGCGGGTGCTGAGCGGCCGCCGCTGCGCGCAGACCTGAGCTTCATCATGACGTTCGAATTTGTCGGCAAGGTGCTGCTCATCACGCTCGTCAGCTGTGCGCCGCTTTACGCGATCAAGTACCTGCGCCACCGCATCGCGCCGCCGAGCCACACGAAGCTCGTCGCCGCCGCGTGAGGCCCCTTGCCCGCCCGCCTGCCTGCTATGTACAGCACTGCTCTGCACAGATTTGTTCACGACGTCCTCGGCAGCATCTTGCGCAGCCAGTCCTCGTCGGCGAGGGTGACCTGCACGTCGTCCTGCGTCAGGTTGAAGCGCAGGCGCTGGTGAAAGTCCTCTTGGGCCGAGTCGGTCAGGAGCACGCGCGACGCGCCGAGTCTGCCCTCGCTGCCGTCAGCGACGCGCAGGCAACGAAGCCAATGCGCGCACCGCGAGCAGACGTAGGCTAGTTGCGAGAGCGACGGCACGCCGAGCGAGTGCATGCGGCATAGCTGCTGGTGGCGGTGCGCCGCGTCGAGGAACGTCGTCTCGGCGACGCCGGACGCGTGCATCTGCGCGTGCGCCGCATGAGCCGCAATGCACGTGCGCACACGCAGACCCGGCGCACCGCAGCCAGGATCGCGCACAGAAAGACCTTCTCGTGCAGCGACGAGTTGCGCACGGCCTGCACGGCCGACGACGCAAACATCTCCTTCCATGCGCGCGTGACGTGCTCGATCGTGGCCGGCGGCGGCGCGCTGCGCTGTTGCTTGCCGGGGCCGTCGCGCACATCCTCGTCGCGCAGCTCGACCGCGCGGCGGCACACGTCCAGCGCGCGCCGCGCGTCACCTGACACCGACGCGACCTTGCGCGCGCACAGCTCGACCGCCTCGGCCTGCATCGCCGGGAGGCCCTCGAGCCGGCTGGAGATGATCCGCGTCAGCTGGTGGTGGTTGTACGGCTCGAATGTGATGCGCGAGAGGCCGAGGCGGCTCGAGACGCGGCTCGTCAGCATACGCTCGGGCAGGTCCATCGTGTTGGCCACGGCGATGACGAGCAGACGCGCGTGCTTGCGGTTGGGCCAGTCGAACAGGTTGTAGATGACCGTCTGCTTGCGCGTGACGAGCAGGTCGAGCTCGTCCATCAGCACCACGCACGTGTGCCGGCGCGGGCTCGGCGTCGAAAAGTGCTTTTCAAGCAGCTCGGCTGCGCGGCCGTCAGCACCGCACGCCACGCACGCACGCAGACGGCGGGGGCGCACCAGCGTGCGCCGGCGTCACGTGCTTGCCCGTCAGCGACTCCCACAGCACCGTGTACGCGTTGGCCGGGTCGGTCAGGCGCATCCCGTTGAGCTCGACAAAGTCGAACGGCATCACCTCGCCCTGCTCGACGCGCTCCTGCAAGTGCCGGATGACCTGTTGCGCGCGAGCGTGCATGACGGCTGAGCTGCTGCAACGATGGGCTTGCGCGATGCGCGCACCTGCAGCACCGTCGCCGTCTTGCCCGTGCCTGGCACGCCCGAGATGTACACGCACGCGCCCGTGCCCTCCTGCACCGCGCCCTCGACCGCGCTCAGCACCTGCGCAAACTCGTCCTCACGCCCGGGCAGCGACGCCGGCACCGCACTCACGTGCAGGCGCTGCTTAGCCAGCTCGGACACTGGCAGCGGCGCATCAGCTGCAACCCGCCAAGGCAGCAGAGCGACAGCGCGCGCACCGTCACCGTCCGCCGCGGTCACGAGCGGCAGCACGCGCGGCGGCAGCAACTTGCCCTGCATGGCGGCTGTCGCGGCCGAGGGCGCCGTGCGTATCCGCCGCCCCTTGGCGTCCGCTGTGCCCGCGCGCCGTGCTTGGACGTCTGTCGCTGCTCCTGCGCCCTTGGCCCTTGGCTTGCCCTTCGTCTTGGCTGCCGCTGCGCCGCCGCGTCTGCGCTTGCGCGGCCTGCCGTCGTCGCCGCTGTCGCTGCTCACGCCCTCGTCATCCGGTATCGCGACGTGGACGCGCTGCGAGTCGTCCTCGTCCTCGTCGTCTGCGGCCACCGGCGCCCCGCGGCCCCCTCTCCTGTGCATTCGTCAGCCGCACACGTCGTTTCAGCCGACGGCGCGCACTTCTGCCGCGGCTTCTTCTGCGCCGCGCCGGCGGCCGCGCCCTTGGACGAGCCGGCCGTGAGCCGGTGGCGCGCCTCGGACGTGAAGTCGACCGGGGTGATCGTGCCCCGCAACGGGTTGTACTTTGCGCGGCAGAAGAAGACATCGGTGAGGGCGCGGTCGTCGTCGCGGTAGCGGCTGAGGAAGTCGTCGTGTGAGAGGACGATGATGCGGCCGACGATCGACTGCAGCGCGTTGACGTCCTGCGAGGCCGAGAGGAAGAGCTCGTGGCGGCCGTGGTCGCGCTGGCGGCCCTTGCGCGTGTCTTCGGGGCGGTAGAGCCAGTTGATCAGTGCCTACGCGAGGGTGTGAGTGTGCGTAGGAGGCGAGTTGGAGACGAGCCGGGTGTAAGCAGTGAACTGAGCGACGAGCACTGAGCGACGAGCAAGAGCGAACATAGAGAGACGAGCGCAGAACAACGTGAACAAACACGCAACAGCACTACGCACCATTTTCACGCCAGACGGCTCGTCCTGCCACAGCTTGACGATGCGCCCCACGAACGGCTGCGTCTCGTCCGCCGCGTTCTCGAGCAGGCACGCGTCGCCGGCGCGGTACGACTGGCCCTCGATGCCGACGGCGGCGTACAGCACGCGCTCGTGCGCGACCTCGGCCGCATCGTCCTCGTCGCCGTCACCCTCGCCGTCGCCGCGCACGATCGCGAGGTCGCCGCGCTCGGCCGGCTCGCGCCCGACGCTGCGGCCGATCCAGTGGATGCCGTCGGCTGTGGATCGCGCGTCTCCCATCAGTGGCGTGCGCACGGCAGCGTGATCGGCGCGTACCCTGCACGGCCGCCGCACGGATTGTCTCGACTAGGGCGCGCCACTGCGTCCGCCGGCGCGTGCGCGAGGCGCGGCGGAGGTGCGGCGCGACAAAGAGCCAGCGCGACAGGCGCGTCACCATCCGTCCCGCTAGAAGCGGCGATGTAACTGTTCGTGCTGCTCTGCGACCGCGCGAAAGACGACATGTCGGATATGCACACAATAGGCGAGTGTATGCAAGCAGGTAGAGTGAGATGTTTCGTGCGAGGTAGGGTGTGAGGGTGCGGCGTGAGCAGGTGTGGCTGACGCTTGGCGCCGGACGTCGCAGCTCGATGGCGCTCTCGTTCGCGGCCGCGCTGCAGCTGCGCGACGCCGACGACGGCACGGGCGTCGGGCTGTTCACGCGGCGGCGGCGGCGGCGCAGCGGCGACCTGGCGGCCGACGACGGCGACCTGCCGCTGGACGACGACGGCGAGCCGCAGAACCAGCAGCAGCAGCAGCAGTCGCGCCTGCTCTCGCGCGAACAACGGCGCGTGCTGGACGAGGCGCTGGCGAGCGAGGACGTGTGGCGCCGCTTCGTCGAGCTGGACGAGCACGCCGGCGCCGACCCCGACGGCCGCCCGTACCTCACCGTCGGCCACGTCGTTGCGCTGCAGCTCCGCGCCGTCCTCCTCGAGCGCTGGGCGCGCGCCATCCGCCTCGCGCCCGCCTCGCCCGCCATCGGCGGCAGCGCGGGCGGCGCCGGCGGGCTACCCGGCAGCGGGTGCGCGCGCGGCCTGCGACGCAATGGGCGGCTCACAAACCGCGATCGCAGCACGCCACTCGCGAGAAAGCGCTTCCGCCGCTCGTCCAGCTGGACCGCGGGCGAGTCGGGCCTCGACAGCGCCGGCGCGACGCCCGCGGCCGCATCGGCAGCAGTGGCAGCAGCAGTGGTGGCGACGGCAAACGGCGACATCACCCGCGCGACGCTGCTCACGGGTGCTGTGCTGCGGCAGCTGATGCGCGGCGGCGCCGACAAGGACGGCGACGGGGTGCACGGCGCACGCGTGACGGCGCTGCCCGACGACGAGTACCCAACGCTCGAGCTGGACTGGGCCGAGCTGGCGCGCCCCGCGGACGCGGCGCCGCAGGCCAACGGCGTTGACTATGAGCGGCGCGCGTCGACCGCGCCAAGCACCGCCGCCGCGCCCACGCCCGCCCCGGTCGCCTCTGCGGCGGCCTCGCGCGTGGCGTCGACGTCGATGCCGCCGCCCGCACCGCCCGCGCCACCCGCCGCCACGCCCACCCGGTCGCCCGCCCTCAACGCCACAGTCCCGCAGCCGGTCGGCTTCACGCCGTTGTCGCACGTCGCTGAGCAGATGGCCATCGAGGCGCGCCTGGAGGGCTCGGGCTTCAAGTACCTGTGGGAGACGATGGCGCGCCGCAGCACGTCCAACCGCGAGCTGTCTACGCTCGCAGCCGACCTGCGCTCGGTGCGCGCCCTCTCCGCACGGCACGGCCGCGCTCACCGCGTGCACGCCGCGCCAGGTCGTGGCCGACACCAAGCCGCAGCGCTCGCGCTGGTACGACCCGAACCGGATCAACCAGGAGGAGCTGTACCTCGCGTGTGAGAATGTGCGGCACTGCGCTCGTCGCTCTTGGCTCGCGGCTCACGCTGCATGCATCGCCAGGTGCTCAAGCTGTTGATCAACTTCAAGAGCCACTCATGGCCGTTCATCCAGCCCGTGTCGAAGAAGCTCGCGACCGACTATGACGCGATCGTCAAGCGGCCGATGGCTCTCGAGACGATGCAGAACAAGGTACGCGCTCGCACACACACAACGCCTTGCGCGCACTCGAGCTCACGCGTCCTCGCCGCAGCTCAAGGGGCTGCAGTACCACAGCAAGCAGGAGTTTGTCGACGACCTGCACCTGATCATCTCCAACTGCTATCTATACAACGGCACTGACCCGGCCAACGAGTACGTCCGCCACGCGACAGCCCTGCGCAAGAAGATGGACCAGCTCGTGCCCAAAATCCCGGACCTCGTCGTGCGCGACCGGGCGCCGCACGAGCGGCCAGACGGTGCGTCCACTCGCGCTTGCCGTTCGCCGGCTGAGACGCGCGCACGGCCTGCCCAGACATGCACGCGATCGGCCTGGCCGGCCCGGCCGGCGCGCTCAACATGCACGGCGTCGCGGGCGCGAGCTTCCCCACGCTGCGCAGGCTGTCGACCGTGCCGGACCTGGACGTGTCGCTGTTCCTGAACGACGCGCTCGAGGCCGACGTCGTCCAGGTGCAGACGGGGCCGTCTGAGGAGGCCGGCGCGTTTGCGGCTGGGCTGGCGCCGGTCGCGGTCAAGCAGGAGGCGACCGCGATGGATGCGCAGCCCGCCGTGCCGTCCCACCCAGCAGCAGCGGTCAAGGCCGAGCCAGCAGACGAGCCTGCGCCGGTCAAGCTCGAGCCAGGTGCACCACACGCTTGCTGGCGCTGCTGTGTCTGACGGTGCCGATGAACGCAGTGGCAGAGGAGGACATGGACGCGCAGCCCGCCGCCGATCAGCAGCAGCAGCCGCCTGCGCCGCCCGTTGATGAACCGCTGCCGGACATGGTCGACGAGGACGAGCTGCCGCCTGACCAGCCGCTATGCTTCGGCGACGGCTACCGCGCGCGTGACGACGCTGCTGCCGCGCCGTGGTCGCAGGCGGCGGCCGACCAGCTTGTTTTTGTGGCGGTGCGCTGCCTGCGATTGGCTTTGCTCGCCCGGGTGCTGAGTGTGTGCGCGCAGCAACGACGGCGACTGCTGCGCACGGCACCGTTCGGCGAGCAGCCGGCGATCGTGCCCGACGGCGCGGAGCTGTCGCGCTTCTACAGCGCCGAGCGCTCGCGCCTCAGGGCGAGCAGATCCGGGGTGCGCCGCACCGCGTCTGGGGCTGCGGCAGCGCTGATGCTGGCGTTGTGGCAGATGCTACTGCACGACCACCGCCGGCGCACGGACACGGACGACACCGTGACGGACGCTGACATCGCGGATGGCGAGCCGCAGAACGGCCCGGGCACGGTCTGCGCTGCGTACCCGGAACTGTCGCTCGCGCCGTTGCCCGCATACCTGCCGATGATGTCGCCGAGTCACGTCGTGCCGCCCGGGCGAGGGTGCGCGTGCGTGACGTGAGAGGCGACGACGTACCAACGAGCGACCGCAGGCCGCTGCACTTTGACGTCGTGCCGGACGTGCGCCTCATGCAGCCGCAGGGGTACCTCAACCGTGTGCTCTTTGGCAACATCGGCACGCTACGTGACATCCGCCTGCTGCGCTACCGCATCGAGAACGACATGAGCATGCCCGGTCGCGTGCACATGGTGCGCCGCGCCCACACGCGCTAGTCGACCGGGCTCACACGTACGGCGAACGCGCAGGACAACCTACCGCCCGAGTTTGACGGGCAGCTGAGCGCCCTGCACCCGCTGCTGCGCGGGTCGCTGCACCCGTCGGCCCTGCGCCGCCAGGAGCCCGCCGCGCCAACGCCCACGCCGCAGCCGACAGCGCCAGGTTTGCGCGGGCACTAGGCGATGCACGTGAGCCGCGAGCTGACGACACACGCACGCACAGCGATCGCTCTTGACGCGTACACGGCACGCGTGGGCCTTGCGCAGTCGCTCACGCTCATGCTGCAGCACGCGGGCTTTGAGGGTGCGCGTGACCGCCGCGACGTGGTAACGGTGTGCTCACCCGCGTGTGAGTGCGCAGTGGTGCACGGCATGCCGCTGGACGTGCTCACGGACGTGACGGCGACCTTCTTCGACAAATTTGGCCAGGCCTTCCAGGTCCTGCGCGACGAGTACAGCCAGCGCATAGGCCGCGACGTGCGTGGTCAGCCGAGGTCTGCGCTACTGCCGCCGCTGAGCCCCGCGCGCATCGCAGGAGCTGATCACGCGCAGCCTGCAAGAGGTCGGCATGCGCGACCTCGGCGCGGTCGAGGGCTTTTGGCGTGATGGGATCCTGCGGTACCGCCAGCGGCTGCTCGAGGCGCAGCACCGGCTCGAGGCGCGCTGGCTCGATGTGAACAACGTGGTACACGCTCTGTGTTTTGCTTGCGTTGCATCCGTCGCTCACGGCCAAGGCGCAGGAGCCCGCCACGCTCGCGCCCGGCGCCGACCCGGAGGACATCGCGGACGACCATGTCGGCTTTGTGACGTGCGTCGCGCCAGCGTGCGCGAGGGGTGCAGATGGCTGACCGTGCGCGCGCGCTGCAGCGGCAACTTCAACGATGAATTTGGCATCGATTTGCTCGGGCTGGACGCGCTCGGGCTTGGGCCACTGAAGGTGTGGCAAACCGGCTGCGAGGAGCGGTGCACCAGCTGACACACGTGCGCGCAGGTGCCGAACGCGCTCGTCAACCCGGCCAGCAGGCGCACGATCGTCGGCAACGAGCGCTTCCGCCGGCTGTTCCTGCAGCGCTCGCCCGAGAACGCGCGCGCGCAGACGGCTGCACCGAGCGCAGCGTCCGGCGTCCAGGCAGCGGCCGCGGCCCCGGCGTCAGCACCCTCGGGCGGCGCGGAGCAGGAGGTCGAGGAGATCGTCGAGGGCGGCGTAGCGATCGCGTCGGGCGCTGTGCCGGTTGAGAACGGCGTGCACGGAGACGCGTCGCAGATCGCGCCCAAGGTGACGTCGCTTGGCACTTTGCGCGCTGCCGTTGACGCGCACGGTGCAGCTCGAGCCGCGGCCGTTGATGCAGGGCGTGGCGCCGCTGCTGCACGGCCTTGCCGTGCCGTTCCGAATGATCACGAGCGCTGACGAGCACATCGGCCTGCTGCGCCCGCTGCTGCGCGAGGAGCTGGCGAACGGGCCCGTCGTGCTCGAGGTGCGCCTCTCGCCCGATCGTGGCGCCGCGTGCTGACTCACTGCCACGCGCAGGACCTCGACCTGCCGAGCGACCAGCGCCTGCAGCGGTGGCGCGTCAGCCGGCAGTACAACCTCGCGGACGGCAATGGCTTTGTCGGCGGCGTGGAGCGGCGTGTGGTGCGCCGGCCGCTGCTGCGCTATGTGCGCGTGCGTGGCTGATGGGCGTGGTCGCGCAGCCGTACGGAGGCGCCGAGGCCGCCGCGACCGTCGTGACGGCGCTGGGCAAGCGCGTGAGCAAGCCCAAGAAGCGCCCGGGAGACGACGCGATGCCGCTGTGAGATGTCATCGGCCGACGCCTGTACAGAGAGAGAGACCATGCTATTTTGCACGCATCCGCGGCCGTCACTTGGCCGTCTGGCGCCAGGCGAGGTACTCGGCGTACGAGACCTCGCACTTGCTGCTCTGGTAGCGCGTGAGCTTGATCGCGCGGCGCTTGGCGTCGTCGATCGGCCCGCGGTAGCCGCCCTTGCGCAGGAGCGAGTCGATGGCCTGCACCTTGGTCCAGCCCTGCTCCTGCGCCACCTGCGGCAGGTACGTCGCCGTGCGCTTGCGCCCGTCGTCCGATACAAACTCGATCCAGATGCCGTGCGTGCCGACCTTTGGCGTGTCGGTGAAGCGGCGTGGTCAACCACGTGGTTCGCACGTGGCGAAGGCGTGGCGCGCACCGTCCAGTCGAGGTAGTCGGCGCCGTCCTCGAACGCGACCAGCAGCGACACGCCGCAGTGCAGCGCGGGGATCTCCTCGGGCGCGATCGGGTTGAAGCGGCGGTCCTCGAGCGCGCTGACGTGACCGGCGCGCGTGAGTTGGACGGGGCACAGCACGCGGCACACGGCGCACCTGATCAGCGCGTACTCGCGCAGCCCGCTGTGCAGCGGCATCGCCGAGAAGTTGCCGATGCACCCGCGCAGCTCCTTGTGCCCGCGGCGGCGCTCAATGTCCCACGTGACGAAGAGCGGGCTGCGCTGCGTCGCTGAGCACTGGGGGCACGCAGAGCAGAACAAGGCACAGGCGCACAACGAGTCGTTGGCGAACGACGGCGGCACGACGCGGTGCGCGGCGTCGTGGTGCTGCACGAGCACGTCGAAGCAGTAGAAGGCGCACGCGCGGTCCGCGTCCTTCATCGAGACGATAGTGTGACAAAACGCGGCGCGGCGGCCATTACGCGCGCGCAGAGCGGCGACGGGTGTGGCGGCGCGGGCACGCTTTGTATTGTTTGACTGGCACGGCAGATTTGAGAGGCGAGACGGGAGACAGTCATGACGGCGAGGGCGGAACTCGCGAAAGGCGCGTCGCGTCGCCTCTGTCTCGTCGTCGTCGCGCTCGCGGCTCACGCGCAGCGGCACCGTGCCAGCCTTCTCCGTGTTCGACACGGACGGCAACGGCGTCATCACCGTCGACGAGGTCGCGCAGCTGCTGCAGAGCATCCGCCCGGCCGCGGATCTGCGCCCCGTGACGCTCGACGAGGTCGCGGCGCCGTGCGCGTGCGCATCTCGCGGACACTGACCAGGCAGGGCGCGGCGCAGGCGCAGCGGCTGATGGCCGTGATGGACAAGAACCACGACGGCAACGTCGACCTGAACGAGTTCCTGGCGACAATGGTGCGTGGCGCCGGCGCCGCGCTTTGTTTGGCGCCACTTCTGACGCGCGCGGCGCGTGTATACAGGAGGACTGGCTGCACGACGACAAGGCGTCGTCGCCGCTGCGCACGGCCGCGCACGACGACGCCCTCGCGTCCGACGCGTCGCGCGCGCACCTGCACCGCAACGTCAAGCGCTTCTTCCTGCAGCTGCGCATGAGGCACGTGCTGCACATTGTACTCGTGATGCGTCGCCGCTGAGCGCGCGCGGCCCGACCGCAGCGGCCGCGACCTGCTCGTCGTGCGCGACAGTATGATGGACTGGCAGCGCTCCGACTTTGCCTACACGCACGAGGACGACATGGCCCTCGTATGCGTTCGCGTGCTTGTCGTGTGCATCTGCGTCCTGACCGATTGCACCTGCAGGACAACAGCGCGCTCAACCCGGTCATGCCGTACGGCACGGCGGTCGCCGCGCACGACCGCGAGCGCGCGCTCGTCACGCTGGCCTCGACCAACTGGGACGCGCTGGTGCGCACCCGATCAATGGCGCCCTCGCGGCAGATCGCTCACGCACGCGTGCACGCACGCACAGGTCGCGGCTGTCGTCGGCGCCGGCACACCTCAGCTCGCGCTGCAGATGGTCAGCACGCTCGCCGAGGGCTTGCAAGTGCTGCTCGTAATCAACACGGCCGCCGAGCGCCGCCTCGTCTCGGAGGAGCTGATCAAGGCGCGGTCGCCGACCCTGCGCACACGCCCCACGCTGACGCTCTCTCGCGCGCGCGTGCAGCTGTTTTCCGCGTGCCTCAACGCCGTGCCCGCGCTCATGCGCCTGCTGCTCGAGCCGTACCCGGAGCTGCAGCACATGTGCCTGCAGTGCCTTACTCTGATCGTGCCCGGCCCGCGCATCGGCTCGACACCCGAGGGCCACTGGCTGCACACGTCCGAGGCCGCCTTCAAGAAGGGCACGCACCCCGCGCGCGCATTACTGCTCGCGCGCTGACCGACCGCGCGCGCCACAGCGATGCTCGCGGCCGACGCCAACGCGTACGGCAACATCGCCACGTTCCTCGGCAGCCCGTACATCCAGGTGCGGCGCCAGGCGCTGCTGTGCATCGGCAGGTGCGGCGCCGTCTGCACGCGCCTGCCGACACTGACGGCCCGTCGACGCGGCAGCCTCGCGCAGGACGACGCCGAGTTCCGCCAGAACCTGCTTCTGCTGGTGCGCCGACCGACCTCACGCGGTCTGCCGCTGACAACGACGCGCCGCAGGACGTCGCTAACCCGGTCATCAACCACCTGCGCCACGTGCTCACGATGCCGCCGCCCGACCGCGAGCCGCTCCTGCGCGAGGCGTGCGTGCTCTTGCGCGACTAACGCGCCTGCACCTCACGCACGCACACGCAGGACGTGGGTTGTGTCGGTCCTGTGCCGCGACGTGACGCAGCTCCCGCGCACGTTTGTGCAGCTGCGGCACTTTATCCTGCCCATCGGCCAGCTGCTGCTGATGTTCACGACCACGTACGCGGACGTGGAGACGCTGTTGAACGTGCTCAAGATCATCGCGATGCTGCTGCCGGGCGTGGTCGAGGATGGCAACCAGCTCACGCTGAGTGCGCCGCGCTGCGTCCCGTCCCCGCGGTGCCGCGTTCCTCACGCCGCTGGCTCGCAGGCCTCGTGCAGCTGCTTGACTACCAGAACGCGCGCGTGCAGACCCGCGCGCTGTGGTGCATCGGGCGCCTCATGGCTGACGACAACCTAACCAAGTCGTTCCTCGCCGCTGGGCTGGTGCGCGGCCTCGCCACCAGCCCGCAATGGGCTGAGCATGCGCCGCAGGTCCCGCGCCTGCGCGTCTTTCTGCTGCACAAGGACGCGAGCCTGCGCATGGCCGCGTGCCGCACCATCGCCATTCTCTGCGGCGCCAAGGGCGAGATGATGGCCGTGGCCGACGCCGGCGCGCTCGACGAGCTCTTCCGGTTGCTCAAGGAGGTGCGTGCCGCACACTCTGCCTCGCGTGCGTGATCTGAGCGTCCACCGCAGGACCCGCAGTCGTCGGCGCACGTCGTCAAGGTCATCAAGTACCTCTGCCGCGGCCCCGTGCGCCTGGTGCGTGCCCCCTTATGCCCGCCAGATCCCGCTGACGTGCGCGCGGGTGATCGCAGGTCCAAAAGCTTGTTGTGCAGTACCGCCTCGTGGCCGCGCTGTGCTGGACGTTCACCAACTTTGTCAAGAAGGACAGCATCCTCGAGGCCGAGTACCACTACCAGGGCGCGGTCTACGGTGCGCGGCCGGCGGCGTGCCTCCCGCGCGCGTTGCTCACGGGCCGCGCAGACTTTGACCTGCTGCACGATGCGACAAAGGCGCTGCACTACGTGCTTGACGCGGGCCAGGCGCTGTCGGAGCGCGACGACGAGGACGGGCAGCGCTTCATCATCTTTTTCGACGGCGACTGCATCTCGATCATTGAACAGCTCGTGCGCACGCTCGCTCGCTCGCACGACTGGCGACGCTGACTGCTGCGACCACAACACAGCTTGTGCTGCTCGCCAACGCGCCCGTGCAGCAGGTGCGCGCACAGAGCACCGCAGCGCACACGCAGCTGACGCACGCCACACACAGCTCAACGCGTGGCGCTTCAGGCACCCGGACGGGTGCGGGGCCGCGCGGTCACTCCCTCGTATGGCGACTGACGCAGTGCACGCACAGCATCACGATCGAGGAGCGCCTCAAGATGCTCCTCAGCAAGCTCAAGGGCGACCTTGACCACGCCGTCAAGGACCTTCCGGCGCTCGCAGCGGTGCATGCGCGCGTCAAGGCGCTGCTGGAGCGGTTCTACCTCACGGGCGACCAGTTCAACTACAAGCGGTGCGCGCCGCTGCGTCGCCGCGCTGCCTTCTCACGCGGTGCGCCCCAGCTTCCGATTCTGGTTCGGCAACGAGTGGCGCGCGGTCGAGTTCCCGCGCAGCGTGCGCCTCAGCTCGATCCTCGACAGCCTGCCGCAGTGGTGCGCGCTCATTTGCGGCACGCTGTCGTTCCGACGCATCGCCCGCTCGCTCGCACGCGCAGGTTCTTCAAAAGCGCACACGAGTCGTTCACGCTCAACGTCGAGGCGCCCGACGGCTCGCTGCAGCGCATCCTCGACCAGCAGATGCTCGAGCGCGTGATCGAGCGCGCCGAGCGTGACGAGGCCAAGTTTGTGAGCATCACGCTCAGCAAGGGTGTGACCGTTGTCGCGCGCCAGCTGCGCCGGCTGACCGACTTTGCCGTGCGCCCCAGTCGCCTCGTCGGCCGACCAGGACGCGGCGAGCGCGTTCGCCAGCCGCACACACTTTGTGCACCGGTGCGTCGCGGGCTCACAGCGCGGCGATGCCTCTGACGCGCATGCACCGCAGCGAGTCGTTCGACGCACTGCCGTCGCCGCAGCGCGCTTTCTCCGGCCAGCACGCGCGCGACGACGACGACGACGACGGCGACGGCGAGGGCACACACAAGCGCGCACAGCGCCTGTCGTCGCGCGGGATGTCGGACGTGGACATGACGGCGCTGGCCAAGTTTGACCTCAACGAGCCAGGTGCACCAAGCGTCCACCGCCCGGCCGAGCCTGCCCTCACGCACGCGCGCCACCCGCGCGCACAGCAGCCTCGGCCGTGAAGAGCGGGCTGTTCAAGGATGTGCTCAAGCTGGCCAAACTGACGACGGACCACATCAACATGCTGCTGAACGATTGGCGCAAGGTCGCTGACGACGGCAACCTCGACCGGACGCACTTTGACGAGGGCATGCGCAAGGTGCGCCCCCTGCGCGCTGTGTAACGCCGCCGGGCGAGGCTGAGAACGCGTGCGCGCGCAGCTCGGCGTCACCGACAAGCTCATGCTGCAGGCCAATTTTGACGCGTTCGACTCGGACGGCGACGGCAAGGTCTCGTTCGCCGAGTTCCTCGTCGGCCTCTCGACCATGGCGCGGGTGCAGGGCCGCTGCTGTCGGACGCCGCCGGCATGCTGAGACGCACACGCTCGTGTACCAGGGCAACGTGCAGGAGCGCGTCAGGGTCATCTTCAACAGCTACGACCTCGACGGCAACGGCTCGATCGACAAGGGCGAAATGCTGAGCATCCTGCAAGGTGCGCTGCGCTTGTGCACCGCATGCAGTCCTGACTGAGCACGCATGCACACACCCAGGGTCGCGCGCGGCCACGGGCGAGCCGTTCTCGGCCGAGGACATCCAGCGCGAGGTCGACGAGCTGTTTGCGGCGACGGACCTCAACAACGACGGCGTCATCTCGCTCGAGGAGTTTTGCAAGGCCGTGCGCGAGGAGCGTGTGCGCATCAACCTGACCGACGCCGACGCCGCCGAGGCGACCGCGACCGCGGCCTGAGCGAGGCGCGCGCGTTTTCTTGGTTCCAACTTTGCGCGGGAGCGACCTGTACATGTTTCTTTTCGCTGACAACGACGGGCGAGACGAGTGTGCGGAGGAGGGGTGATGCGAGCGGCGAGCGGAGGGGTAGCGACACAGCGCAGAAGGGCTCGACACGGGCGCAGCCAAAAACGAAGGAAGAAGCAAGTAAAGAGCAGACGCGGCCCTCACTTGGCCGCTCGCCGCGTCGTCCGCGTTGCGCTGGCAGTGCTGGCGACGGCAGCAGCAGGAGCGGCGGCGGTGGCGCGGCGGGTCGCGCGCGGGGCTGCCGGCTCGGGCTCGGGCTCGGGCTCGGGCTCGGGCTCGGCGGCCTTGGCGGCGCGCTTGCGGCCGGGTGCGGGCTGCTGCGGCTCGGTTTGCGGCTCCGGCTCCGGCTTAGCGGCGGTGGTACGGCCGCGCTTGCGTGTCGCCACCGGGGCGGGCGCCTCGATCATGACCGGCTCGGCAGCGGGCGCAGGCTCGGCGACGGCAGCGGCCTTGCGACGCGACGCCGTCTTGGCCGGCGCGGGCTCGGGAATCGGCTCGGTAGCCGGCGCGGCGCGGCGCGACGTACGGGCGGTCGTCGCGGCGGGAGCGGGAGCAGCGAGCACGACGGTCACGGGCTCAACGGGCGCGGGAGCAGCGGCCTTCTTGCCACGGCCCGTCGTCGTCGTCGGTGCGGGCGTCGGCACGATCTCCTCCTCGGCAGCAGTGACGGCGGCTTTCTTGCCACGACGGCTGGACGCCGCCGGCTGCACGTCCTCCATCGCGGGCTGGGCGACCTCGGCCGGCTGCGGCTCGGGCACGGGTGCGGGCGCCGGCTCGGCGGCAGCCTTCTTGCCGCGGCCGCGCTTCGGAGCGGGTGCGACGGGTGCAGCGACCTCCTCCGGCTCGACGAGCGTGGGCAGCTCGACGGCGACGGCCTTGACCTCGCTCACGCGTCGCCGCTTGTTGGTGCTGCCGGGCGTGGCCGGCTCGGCGGCTGTGGGCGGAACAATGACCACCGACGGCACGGCCGCGTGCCCGCTCTCGTCCAACGGCGCGGGCTGCACCTCGGGCAGGTGTGCGAGCGGCGGCGGGTGGCGCAGCTCGCGGCGCACGGGGCTGGGCAGGGCTGGCACGTCGATCGTGAGGACGCGGCGGGGCTTGCGATGCGCCCGCTTGGGGCTCGGGGCGACGGCGGCCTGTGCCGGTGCGGGCTCGGCTGCGGCAGGCTCAGCAGCGACGACCGGCTCGGCGGGAGGCAGCGGCACGACGGTGAAGGCGTCCGCGAGCGAGCGCTTCTTGGTCGGCCTGAGGCTGGCGATGGACGTGCCGCGGATGGCCTCACGCACGGGCGTGCTGAGGCTTTTGGGCGGCTTGAGCGACTTGAGGCTGATGCCGTGCTGGATGGCCGCGCGAAGCGGCGTGGCGAGGGTCATCTTGGTCTTGCGCAGGGCCACGCCGACCTCGATCGCCTGACGCACGGGCGTGGCGAGGGCCTTCTTGGTCTTGCGCAGCGGCACGCCCTGGCGGATGGCGTGGCGGACGGGCGTGACCAGGGCGGGCTTGGGCTTGGTCGGGTGCAGCTCGACGCCCTCCTCGATCGCGCGGCGCAGCGGCGTGGCGAGCGCGGCGGTGGGTTTGGTCGGCCGGAGCGACTTGCCGACGCGGATGGCCTGGCGCATGGGCGTGTTGAGCGCCGGCGTGGGCTTGGTTGACTTGAGCTCGACGCCGCTCTTGATCGCGGTGCGGACGGGCGTGTTGAGCGCGGGGGCCGGCTTGGTTGAGTGCAGCGCGACACCGGCCTTGATGGCCGCGCGCACAGGCGTGCTGAGCGCGGGGGCCGGCTTGATCGACTTGAGCGGCACGCCGGCCTTGATCGACTGGCGCACGGGCGTGGCGACGGCCGGCACGGGCTTGGTGTTGCGCAGCGGCAGGCCGACCTTGATCGACTGGCGCATCGGCGTCGGCAGGGCCTTGGGCGCAGGCTTAGTGCGCAGCGGCACGCCGTTCTGGATGGCTGTGCGTGCTGGCGTGGCAAGGCGCTTGGCGTTCTGGCGCCGGCGTCTGCCGTCAGCAAGCGCTGCAAGGCGCAAAAAGACGCGCCACACCGTCGCGAACGTGCGTGCGGGCGTCGGCGCCGCCTGCACCTTGGGCTCGGGCTCGGGCTCGGGCGCGGGCTCGGTCTGTGCGCGAGCGCTGTTAGCCGCGTGCGGGCGTGCCGCGAGCGGCGCACCATCGCGGGCAGGCCGACGGTCGACGGGCGCTGGCCCTTGCGCACGGGCGTGGCCGGCGGGTGCGCGCGGTCAAAGATCTCGGGGTGCAGCTGCGGGCCGAACGTGACGCGGCGGCTGAGGGTGCGCGGCGTCGCCGGCTCGGGCGCAAGGACGGGCGCGGCCTCAACCGCGGGCTCCTCCAGCGGCGCGTCAAAGTCGACCGGGCCGAGCGCCGACGCGAGCTTGAAGTCGTCGTCGGCGAGCGGGGCGGGCGCGGCATCGGCTCGTGGCGCCGCGGTCACGTCGACGTCGATCAGCGGCTTGGTCATGTTGCGACGCGCGCGCGCTGAGCCGGGCGACTCGACCGCGGCGTGGCGCGGCGTGGCCGGCGCGGGCGAGCGGTGCGCCGAGCCGACGGCGGTGGGCGCGGTACTGAGGTGCGGCGTGTGCCGGCCCTTCTTGCCGGTGCTGCCGTGCGGCGGCGAGCTGGGCACGACGTTGGTGGCGATCGGCGAGAGCGGCACGCGCTCGGCGGCCTGTGCGCGAGCATGTGTGAGCAGCAATGGGCGATGGATGATGGGCGATGGCGCACGGGCGGCTGGCTGTACTGGAACTGGAAGCAGCGCTTGCCGACCTTGATCATGTCGAGGTGCTGCAGGAGGCACTCGGTCGTGACGAGGACGTCGTTGACGTGCGTGCCGTTGTCGCTCGCGTTCTCGAGCCAGGCCTGCGCGACCGCCGTCAGCGGCGCGTGTGTGTGTGTGTGGCGCCAAGGTTGACGACGCACGCACCTCGTCGCCGCGCCACACGATCTGGCAGTGCTTCTCCGACACGGTCGGCGCGTGCACGCGCACGTCGCAGCTGTGCTCGTCGCCACTGCGCTCGTCGACGTCGCCCCACCGCGCGTCAGCCGCACGGCGTCGCCGCCGTCCGCGTCGTCACGCACCGGCCAAAGGTCACGACGCGCGTGACGACCGGGAACGGCTCTGCGCCGATGCTGCCGTCGCGGCGCACGACGTACAGGCTGGCGAGCTGCTGCTCCTTGTCGGCGGCCGCAGCGGCGACGACGACGACGGCGGCCGACGACATCTGGCGCGCTCTTGTTCGAAAAAGTAACGGTCGCTTTGGAAGGGCGTCGAGTGTTCGAGAAGCGTCTCGTGCGTCATGGTTCCGGAAGGTGCTGGAAGGCGCTGGAAGGCGTGGGTTGAGCCGCACGCCGCGCGTCGTTCAGCGGCGGCGGAAGGGGCTGTGCTCGTGGGTGGGTGCTGCTCGCGGTGGACGTGGTGGTGGTGCTGGCGTGGTGCTCGCCACCCCGTCGCGCACGCGCTTAACAAGGCCGCCGACACTGACCTCCTTATGTGACGCAGCGTGCACCGCAGCCGGAGCAGCGGGCGGGACGCAGCAGCAGCAGACGACGAAGCAGACGGCGGCCGACGGCAGCAGCAGCAGCAGCAGCAGCAGCAGCGGAGGAGGAGGAGGAGGAGGAGGAGGCGGAGGCGGAGGCGGAACGACGACAGCGGACGGCAGCAGCGGACCGCGCGCGATGGGCGAAGCGGCGGCACTCGGCGGCGGCCGCGCCACCGGAGGCGGCCGCACCAACGCGGCCGTGCCGCTCGCGTCCGTCCCGCTGCCGCCGCGGCGCCCCGCGCAGCACCTGCACAACAGCGCTAGCAGCGGCGGCAGACGCGTCGGCGCGAACGGCAGCAGCAGCAGCAGCAGTGTGACAGGTGGCGCAAGCAGCACGAGCAGCACGAGCAGCAACGTGTACCGCGGGCCATCGGCGGCGGCCAAGGGCAACGGCGGGCGGCGGACGGCGGGCGTGGCGCGGGACAAGGACGGAGGGTCACCGCCGCTACAACAGCAGCAGCAGCTGCAGCAGCAGCTGGTGGCGATCGCGGCGCAGCTGCCGCCGATGAGCTTCGCGTTCATGGGCCTGCCGCCGCCGCCCCACCAGCAGCAGCAGCTGCAGCGGCAGTACCCCGGGCGCGGGCCGTTTCCGATCGTGCCGCGCGGGCGCCTCGTGCCGCCGTCGGTGCCGGTGCTGCAGGCGTACATGGGCGAGGACACGATCTCGCAGCTGCTCGACATCGAGATCAACGAGCTGCTCACGTTCCTCCAGCCCACGGCCGACGAGGTCGCCCTGCGCAACGTCGCCATCTGCAACCTCACTGACGCCATCCGCGGCCTCTGGCCCGCCGCGAGCGTGCACCTCTTCGGCTCGTTCGACACGGGTCTGTTTCTGCCCAACAGCGACATCGACCTCGTCGTGCACTACCACCCGGCACCTTCGCCGACCGCCGCAGCAGCGACAGCAGCAACCAGCACAGTCGGCCCCTCACCCACGAGCACCGCGGCCAGCGCCGACGAGTTGGCCGCCGGCCCGCTCAGCGCCGTCAGCTCGCGCCGCGGCAGCAGCTCCGACGCCGGGCCACCACCGGCCGCCGTGGCGCCGCCCGTGCCGCTCGTCAACGGCCTGCATGTGCAGCACAGCAACACGGCGAGCGAGATCCAGCTGATGGGCGAGCTGGCCGAGGCGCTGCAGGCGAGCGGCGCGGTGAGCGAGATCCGCTTCCTGCCGCACGCGCGTGTCCCGATCATCAAGTGCCGCGAGCGCCTGACCCAGTTTGACTTTGACATCAGCTTCAACCAGCCCGAGGGCGAGCAGGGCGCGCAGTACACCAAGGACATCATGGTCCAGTTCCCCTACCTGCGCCCGCTCGTCGTCCTGCTCAAGTTCACTCTGGCCACGCGCAAGCTCAACGAGACGTACAACGGTGGCCTGGGCTCGTTCGCGCTCCTGCTCCTCGCCCTGCGCTACCACCAGTGGGTCACGGCCGAGACGCTCGGCCTGCCGATCATCTCGGTCGGCAAGATGTTTCTGGGCTTTTTGCAGTTTTTCGGCCGGCGCTTCGACTACGTCGCCCACGCGGTCTCGGTGCGCAACGGCGGCTGCTTCATGCCGAAGGAGCACCTCGGCCCGCCCGACCCGACCCGGCCCTTCCTGCTCGCGCTCGAGAACCCGCTCCGGCCTGGGCTCGACGTCGGCCGCAGCGCCTTCAACATCTTGCTCATCCAGCACTGTTTCGAGCAGACCCACACCGAGATCATCGCACGCATCGACCGCATGCGCGCGGGCGCGTCGCAGGACATGCTCGCGGTCTACAACGCGCTCAAGAAGGACGACGACGGGGCCACTGCCACCGACGACGCATGCGACGCCAACGCCCTTAGAATATCGCGCGACGCGGCCGAGCCGCCGCTGTCGTCGTCGTCGTCTCACATGGACGCGGCCCCTGCGCCGCAGTTGTCGCCTCCCGCGGACGACGGCAACCACCACCTGCGCATCCCGAAGCTGTACCTGCTCGCGCCCGTGCTCGCCGGCTCGAGCGAGGTCGACGCGCTGCTGCGCCTGCGCCGGCGCCTGCAGGACGTCGCGGGCTCAGTCATGGCGACATCGTCCGACCACGCGCCCTCGGCCGGCGCGGACAGCGTCCCGCTCGGCTCGCCGGCCGTGTCGCCCGTCGTCGCGGCGGCCGTGCACACGACGACCGCGCCCGCGTCCGTGCCCGTGCCTGTGCCGCTGCCGATGCCCGAGCTGCCGTTCGTGCCGGGCCTCATCCCGTCGCCGACGCGCGACCCCGCCGTGCCCGCGTTTGCCTACGTGTCGTCGACGGCGTTGGCGTCGTCGGTCGCGGCCATGCCGCCCCTGCCCTTTGCCGTGCAGGCCTCGGCGAGCCCACCGCGCATCTCGACTGCGGTGCCCGCGCCAGCAACGCCCGCCGAGGACGACACGCTCATGGCCACGAGCGCTGACAGCAGCACGCACCGCCTGCCGGGCACGCCGCTGCGGCGCAACGACTCGTCCTCGTCCGTGCGCGGGTCCAGGTCCGACCTGCCGCTGACGTCGCCGCTCCGCCCGATCCCGCCCATCTCGTTCAGCAACACGCTCTCGCCCGAGGCCAAGCTGAGCCGACAGCGCCTGGTAGACCTGGCCAACAACAACAGCAGCAGCGGGAGCAGCCCGACCTTTGGCGCGTCGACGTCGCTGCGCGGGCTCGGCCTGGGGTCACCGCGGATGGAGGGTGTGGCGAAGAAGCGCTCGTCGGACCACCTGCAGCTGGCCGTGTCGCTCTCGTCGGGGCAGCTGTGCGGAACCTCGGACGCGGTCGCGACCCCGCCGCGCGCCGCCTCGCCGCGCCAGCACCACAACGGCGCCGTGACCCTCCCGAGCGATGTGATGGAGTCGCTCGCGTCAAGCGCGGGCGGGCCGCTGCCGACGTTCGAGTCGACGCCGGAGCCGCCCTCGGCCAAGGCGCCGGCCGTGTATGCGCATTACAACCTCGTGCAGTACGGTGCGTGCCGTGCTGTCACTGCGCTGCGCCGTGCTGACCGTGTGCGTGTGCGCAGAGTCTGGTGCGGACGACGACGACGACGACGATGGCGAGGGCGACGCGAGCGACGCGGACGACGCGGGCCAGGACGAGGGCGACGAGGACGATGACGCCGACCGAGGGCAACGACTCGGACGCGCGGCGGTGCTGCGTTTCGCGCACGACGACGAGGAGCCGTCGGAGGACGAGGACGACGAGGACGAGGACGAGGACGAGGACGAGGACGAGGGCCCGCCCATGCGCTTCGGCTCACTGTCGCCGCGTCGCGGTGCGTGGCCTCGGCGAGCGCGGTGCCGTGCCGTGCTGACGACGGCGCGTGCACAGACCTCGTGAAGGACACGCCGTCGGTGGTCGTGCGGCCGATGACCGAGACAGAGCGCGCCAAGCGCAGCAAGGGCGCGCAGGACCGATAGCACGTGCAAGTGATGAGGAGTGATGATAAGGACTGGTTGTTGCACTTTGTGGCGCGACTTGGAGATGGACGGGGACGCGGACGCGGACGCGGACGACGACGATCAGCAGCGCGACGCGTGGCATCCGCCGCCGCCACCGTCCGTCATCCGCCGCCCGCAGCCGGCGTCGTCGTCGGAGGCGCTGCCGGCCGCGTGGGGCGCGTTCTTCGACCGGCAGCGCGACGTGGCGCTGCCCGGCACGGCCGACGTCTTCCGCGTCTACGAGAGCGGCGCGGCGCGACCCGGCGCGGCGCTGATCGTGCTGCACCACGGCGGCGGGCACACGGCGATGTCGTGGGCGCTGGCGGCGGTGCGGCTCGCGACGTGCGGCTGCTGCGGCTGCTGCGGCTGCTGATCGCGGATGGCGCCAGGACGAGCTGCGACGTGGCGCGCGCGCCGCCGTCCTCGCCTTTGACTGCCGCGGGCACGGTGCGGGCGACGTGCTGCTGCTGCTGCTGCTGATCGCGCGCCGGGAAGGGCACACGCGCACGGCCGACGACGGCGACCTCTCGCTCGCGCGCCTCGCGGACGATCTTGTGGCGCTGCTGCGCGCGCTGTACGAGCGCGACGGCATGCCGGACCTGTTTCTCGTCGGACACAGGTGCGCGGCGCCAGGCTGCGCGTCGACGTGCTTCAACAAGCGCCGCGCAGCATGGGCGGCCCCATCATCGTCCGCGCCGCCAGCAAGCTGCGCGTGCAGGGCGTGGCCGTCGTGGACGTCGTCGAGGGCGCGTCGGTCAACGTGAGCAGCAAGCGGCTCACACGCGCGGCGCACAGGCACGGCGCTCGAGGCCGTCTCGGGCGTCGGCATGCTCTCGTTCCTGCACGGCCGCCCGGCCACGTTCCGCGACGTCGACGACGCCGTCCGCTGGAGGTGCGCCGCGCCGCGCGACGTGGTGAGCCTCGCTGATCACGGATGACGGCCGCCAGCGTCAACAGCGGCACCGTGCGCAACCCGGCCTCGGCCGTCGTCTCGGTCCCGCCGCAGCTGTGCCCTATCGACCCAGTCGACCTGGCGCGCGGCCTGACGTGGCGCACGGACCTCTTTGCGACGCAGCCGTTCTGGACCGGTGCGCACAAAGCGCAAGAGCCCGCCGACGTGACGTGCCGCACGCGCAGAGTGGTACACGGACCTCTCGAACCGCTTCCTGGCCGTGCGCGGCGCCAAGCTGCTGATCCTGGCCGGTGCTGTTCGACGTGCGCGCCGCGCGACGAGCACTGAACACCGCCGCAGGGCCCGACCGCCTCGACAAGCCGCTCATGATTGGGCAGATGCAGGGCGCGTCTCTCTCGCGCTCTCCCGCCATCCCTGATGTTGCGCGCAGGCAAGTTCACGCTCAAGATGCTCCCTGCGTGCGGGCACCTCGTGCAGGAGGACCAGCCGCGCGGCGTCGCGGCGCTGCTGCTCGAGTTTGTCAGCCGCAACGCCGCGCTCGACGTCGCCGCGATCCGCCGGCGCACAATGGGCGGCGACGCCTAGTGTGGAAAGTTGAGGGAAAAAGAACAACGGCATGGGTGTGAAAACTGCGCGGGGCGTGGGCGGTCAGCGGCGTGCACAGCCAGCTTGCATGCACGCACCTATGCACTTCTACTGGGCGCGCGGGCGCTCCTTGGGCAGGACGAGCGTGCGGTCGATGTCCTGGAATGTGACGCAGATGATCGAGATGTTGTCGGTCGACCCGTTCTGCGCAAGGGGGTTAGTGAAGGCCAGCAAGACGGCTCAGACCGCACCGCCCGCGCCCAGTTTGTCAGCCCCTGCGCGAGGCCCGGCTGGCGGTTCCGCGTGTGCTCGACGACCACCTGGGCCATCTGCGCGCGTGACCGTCAGCGGTGACGAGCGACGCGCAACGGTGATTCGCACCCGGTCCTTGGGCACGACGTCCCACAGGCCATCGCACGCGACGATCAGGCAGACCTCGGTGCCGTCGAGGGCAAACTGCGCCACGTCGGGCTCGGCCGTGATCACGTTGCGGAACTGTGCACGCGGTCAGCCGTCCAGCGCAGGGAGCCAGGCCGAGTGTGGTTTGGCTGTAGACCGCGGCCTTCCCCCGCCCACACGCCAACCCGCCCGCAGGACACGCACCTTCGTGTCGCCGAACGCGCGCGCCACGGCCAGCGCCCCGTTGACGCGCCACACGCCGTTGCGCTCGGCCACGAACCCGCCCATGTCCTCGATGCGCTGGCGCTCGCGCTGACGAGTTCGCCTCGCGTGTCAGCCGTGTCGGCTGCAAGCACAGGCTCAAACGCACCGGCTGGTTCGGCTTGTGCGGCGCGCAGCACGGGATGTAAGAGCCGTCGGCGCGGAACAGCACGGCCTCCGAGTCGCCCGCCCAGGCCACGGTGAGCATCGTCCGCGTGAGCATCGTCAGCACGGCCGTCGCGCCCGCGCCGTCAAACGCGCGCGTCTGCAGTCCAACAGCGCGTCAGCACGCGGTGAGCGCCAAAGGCAGCGAGCGGCAAACGCACGTCGTTCTGCATCGCAAAGTAGCGCTCGTTCGTTACCAGGAACGCCTCGCGCAGGGCCTCGCGCGTGTCGCGGCTGAACGCCTCGTCGTTGACCACGTTGACGTGCAGGTGCGTCGCGACATAGTCCGCAACGATGATGCCGCCGTGCCCGTCGTACACACCGAAGAACGCCGTCGGCTCGCCCTGCACTCGCATGAGGTCGTGCGCTTGGCCGACGCAAAACACGCGCACCAGCCCGAGCATCTCGTTAGCGTGCTTGAAAATGACCATGCGGTCCTCCATCGCCGCGCGCGGGCCCTGGTCGTCGTGCGACTCGACAAAGATCGGCAGCACGTCGGCCAACGGGACCCTTGCATCGCGGTGAGCAGTCACTGCACGCATAGGGGAAGCGCGCGCACCGGTTCTTGCGCATCGCGCGCACGATCGCAAACAGGCACTGCTCCGTCAGCTCGTTGACGATCTTCTGGATCACGAGCGCGTCAGCGGACGGCGTCGGGCGCCCGTGGATGTCTGCGCACAACGTGAGGCAAGCGAGCACGGCGCCTGGGTGCGCGCACCGTAGATCGTGATCTCGGCCTTGCGCTCCTGCAGGATCGTCTGCGCGACCTCGCGCGCGACGCGGGCCACAGCCAGGTCCGGGTGCGACGCCGAGCTGATCTGCTGTTGGAAGCCCGGGTTGGTCTGCAGCAGCTGCTCGGTGCGTTGCAGCGCCACGGCTTCGGCCTCGTGCATCGGGATGCGCTCCTGCCGGTTGAAGAACGAGTCTGGCACCGACTGCACAAACGTCGGTGCCGGCGCCTCAAGCGACGGCGACACCACTCCCGCCCCGGTGGACGCGCGCGGGCTCGTCGTCTCGTGGAACACGCCCGACGTCCGCGGCGCCCCGGAGATCGGCGGCGGCGGCGCGGGCACGACGACTGGCTTGCGGCCCGACGTCTGGTAGTGCTCGCCGGGCGGCGGGAGGGCTGGTGGCGGCGGGAGCTTGTCGGTGAGCGACGACTCGCTGCGCCAGAGTGGCGTGGCAGACGGGTTGACGACCGAGCCCACGGTGATGTACGACTCGGCGATGACCACGTCGGCCTTGTTGGCACTGGGCGCACCCGAGACGGCGCGCTGGACGAGCACATGCACGCGCAGCGCCACGAGCAGCCAGAAGGTGATATAGACGAAGGCGATCGCCGCGGCCGCGCCGCCCGAGAGCATGAACGTCCCGGCCGCGAACGGGCTGCGGCCGACGACGACCTCGCACGTCGCGCCGACAAAGCCGTCGTTGCACGCGCACATGAACGCCGTCGCGTTGGCCGTGCACTGCCCGCCGTACAGGCACGGCTGCGGCCCGCAGTAGTCGGGCGTGGCGCAGTCGGGCCCGGTAAAGTTGGCCGCGCACACGCACACGCCGCCGGCCTCGCACGAGCCGTGGCCGCTGCATCCGTTTGGGCACGGGCTGAGGGCGCAGTAGGGGTACGGTGCGTACGACAGCGGCGAGCACGTTGAGCAGTCGTCGCCGGTGAAGGCCTGGCTGCACATGCACGCGCCGGCCACGCACACGCCGTTCCCGCTGCAGCTGTTGAGGCAGTTGGAGCACACGAGCGGCGTACCGTTCTGCGTGCCGTCTGACGCGGAGAGGGAAAGGTTGGCGATGGCGGGTGCGAGGTGCGAGCGAGGTGCAAGGGCCGTGGGGCGCGCCCGTCAGCGCGCATAGCTTTCGCACGTGCCCACGCACCAAACACGGGCGTCACAGTGCCGCCGCAGCCGCCCGTCGGCGTCGAGATCAGTGTGCCTGTGCCGGTGAAAGCGATCTGCGGCGCACGTCAATGCCGCAACACCCGAGCGGACGCACGCACCCCGGTGTAGAGCGCGGACGCATTGCCGCACACGGCGAAGTCGTACATCGTCGTCGTGCCGGCCTGCGCCACGGGCAGGTACTGCTGCTGGCCGGCCGGCTGGATGCCGAGGATGGGCGCCTGGAAGTAGCCCGACGAGGCGCATTTGAACAGCGACGTCTCGTACAGCTCGGCTGTGCCCTGGCGCCGCCGCGTCGTGCCGTCGTCGCCGTACACGCGCACGCTCACGACGGTCACGGCGGGGTCGGCGTACCACGCGGGGTTGCTGAGCGAGGGCGTGTCAGTGCAACATTGCGTGCAGGTGGAGGAAACAGCGCACCGGTAGAAGAGCGACGTGACGGACGGTGTCGGCGTGGCTGTGGCCGTGGCCGACTGTGTGAAGCTCGCAGTGGCCGACTGCGTCGCCGAGGCCGTCGCGCTCCGGGTGTAGCTGGCCGTGGCCGAGCGCGTGAGTGTGGCCGACTGCGTCGCGCTCTGCGTCGCCGACTGCGTGAAGCTCGCGGTCGGGCTCTGCGTGTAGCTCGCGGTGGCGCTCTGCGTGAACGACGCGGTGGCCGACTGCGTCGCGCTGGCCGTGCGCGTGAGCAGCGTCGCGGTGTAGCTCGCCGTGTCCGACTGGGTGAACGAGGCCGTGTCGGTCTGCGTGTAGCTCGCCGTGTCCGACTGCGTGTAGGAGGCCGTCGCCGTCTGCGTGAAGCTCGCCGTGGCCGACGCCGTGTCCGACTGGGTGAAGCTCGCCGTCGCACTCTGCGTCCAGCTCGCCGTGGCCGAAGCCGTGGCCGACTGCGTCGCCGACCGCGTGAAGCTCGCCGAGGCCGACCGCGTGAACGACGCCGTGGCCGACTGCGTGAAGCTCGCGGTCGCCGTCTGTGTGGACGAGGCCGTGTCCGACTGCGTGAACGAGGCCGTGCGCGACACGGGTGTCTCGGTCGCCGTCTCGGTGTCGGTCGCTGTGTGGGTCTCCGACTGTGTGTACGACGCCGTGGCCGAGGGCGTCGCGGTCGCCGAAGCCGTCGCGCTCGCTGTCGACGTGCGCGTAAAGCTCGCCGTGGCCGACGCCGTCGACGAGCGCGTGAAGCTGGCCGTAGCCGAGCGCGTCGCGCTGTTGGTCGACGTCCGTGTCGCGCTCTTCGTCGCGCTGTTGGTCGACGTTCGCGTGAAGCTCGCCGTGGCCGAGTGCGTCGCCGTGGCCGTGGACGAGCGCGTCGCTGTCGCTGTGGCGGATGCCGTCGACGTGCCGGTCGCGCTCTGCGTGTACGACGGCGTCGGTGCTGCGCACGCGGACGTTGCGGTCAGCAAACGGATGCGCGCGCGCGCAGACGCACTCGGCGTGGACACGACGGCGGCGAAGCGGAAGCAGTCGCCGCTGATGTACATACCGCCGCCGTTGGGCAGCACCTGGCACGTGTCGCTCGAGATCTGGCTGAACAGCGAACCCGCGCTGCACGAGCTTGCGGTGAAGAACGACGCGCCCTGGAACCGGTTGCCGCCGTTGCACGTCGCGCGGCCGAAAAAGTCACTCGTGGACGTGTCCAGGTACAGGCACGTGCTCGGCAGCAGCGCGTACTGCGCCTGCAGTGTGCCCGCGCCGCATCCGGCCGCGGTCCACAGGTACACGACGGCGTACTGCGTCCCCGCCGTGAGCGCGCCGCCGTCGAACGAGACGAGGCACAGCGTCCGCTGCGAGCCCACGCCCGGCCGCGCCGATGCCGTGCAGTCGGCCGCCACGCAGCTCGCCGCGTCCACCGGCACCGCCTGCGCCGCCTGCACCGTGCCCGCGCACGCCCCGTCCGCGTACAGCAGCGTCGTCTGCAGCAGCGTCTGCGCTTCACCTGCGTTTCAGCTGCGGCGTCAGTGCGGGAGCGGCTTAATTGAGGAGGGCGGAGCAAACGCACCGCCGCACGTCGCCACGCCGAGGAGCAGCAGCAGCAGCAGCAGCAGGGGGGCTGAGGGCGGTGAGCGTGCCGGGCCGCGTGTTGTTGTTGTTGTTCTTGCTGTGCCGGAGCCGGCGCGGCGGCCGGCGAGGCGGCTCATCGCTCAGCGCAGCCTGGCAAAGTGCGCCGCGCGGCGTCAGTGGTTCGCGGCAAGGGGGGGGGGGGGGGGGACAAAGAAGAAGCGGTGCACCAGCCGGCAGCACGAGCGTCCGACTCGAAACTCGACCGCGTGACCGGCAGCGGCGCGACAGTGGCATGGCCACGGCGAGCACGACCAAGAGCGCGGACGAGATCGCGCACCCGGTGCAGGAGGTCGTGCGCCACTGCGCCATCAAGGGCATCCAGACCGGTGCGCCCGCGCGGCGCGCACAAAAAACGGCCCGCCAAAAGCAAGCGCGCCAAACAGGCTCGGCCCTGGGCGTGGTCACGGCCATCCCGAGCATCGTCCTGTGGAAGCGCTTCACACCGCTCGAGATCTTCAACACGCTCGGCTACCAGAGCTTCGTGGGCGCGGTGCGGCGTTGACCTCAAGCGAGTGGCGCGCCGCGCCTGAGCCAGAAGCGCGCGCAGTCGGTCGGCATGGTCGCGATGGCCGCGGCCGGCTGGTACATGGCCGGCACGTCGACGGACGAGCGCAACTACGACCGCGCGTACCGCCTGCGCTGGAACTACCACCAGAACCGCGTCGACGTGTACAGCGCGGTGCGTGCCGGCGAGTGTCTGCTGACGGGCAACGTCTCACGCGCTTTTGCGGCGGCAGTACGGCGCGGCGGCGGGCGGCATCGCGGGCGCGCTCGTGACGCAGGCCGCGACGGGCGTCACGCGCGGCGGCTCGCTCGGCGTCGTCGCGGCGATGATCGTGCACGCGCTCACGCCCGTGCCGGTGAGCAAGCTGCCTGAGGGCTTCCACTGACGCGCGCGTGGCGCTTGTGTGATTGTGTGCCGGCCTATGGGCCGGCCTCTGGGCGACACGGGGAACCGAACGCCAGCACAGGGACAGCGAGGGGAGGAGGGAAGAGCGGGACACGCGGGAGGAGACGGACATGGGGCCACAGACGAGGGGGAGGAGTACGCCCGGCGAGAGTGTGTGTGCGCGCGCGTGCACGAAGAGGGAGAGGGTGGCGCGGGCTGCCGTGCGGGCGGAATAAGGATATTTACTTGACGCCGCCAAAGACGGCGTTGTAGCGCGCGATGGACGGGCCCTGCTCGTCGTACTGGGCCTTGGTGTGGCAGACCGAGTAGAACTCGTTGGTCGACGCGAGCATGCTGCCGCCGAACCAGACGGCGTAGCGCTGCATCTTGTGCGAGATGACGTTGACATCGAGCGGGACGGCCTGCGTGCGGGCGCACGTGTGCACGTTTGAGCGGCGCGCCGGGCAAACGCGGCAGCGAACCTTGATGCGGCCGCCGCTGAGCTTCTCGCTCATCTCAATGCGCCTGTCGACGGCCTTCTTGACGTCGCGCTGCAACCGGCGGCCAAAGTCCTTAAACATGGTCGAGCCGCCCGAAAGCACGATGTTCTGCGCGCGCGCGCGGCACAGGGCTCAGCCGCAGCTCTGCCGCGCGCACGGGGCGCGGGCGCACCTTGTACAGGCCGCGGCGCGTGTCGATGGGCGAGTTTTGGATGACCGTGTCAACAACCTCGGGCAGGGGCGTGAGGAAGTCGGACGAGGCGATCTCGGGGTTGAAGAAAATCTCGGGGCCGAGGAAGCGCTCAAAGCCGATGTCGACCGAGAACGGCTTCTTGGTGATCGCGTCCTGGCCCTGGTGCTGCTTGAACCACTTCGACGGCTCAGCCTCGTACTTGTTGAACTCCTTGACGATGTCGGGGCAGACGTAACTGTACTGCTCCTTGATCTTCTTGGCGACCTGGGCAAAGGTGACCGGGCGTGAGGCTGTGCTCGCGGCGATGCGCGAGCGCGCGCGCGCGCACCTCCATCGACTCCTGCGGCGGGATGCCTGTCTCGCGCTCGCGCAGCAGCTGCTGCACAAACTGCGTGATGTTGCGGCCGGCGATCGGGATGTGCTTGATCGCCGAGCCGATCACGTAGCCCTCGGCCACGGGGATGACGTGCGTGACACCGTCGCCCGAGTCGACGACCGTGCCCGTGAGCGTGCGCTCCGATACCTGCGTGCGGCGTCAGCGCGACGAGAGGGCTGCCGCCGGTAACGCGCGGCGGGCGCGCCTTGTCCGACGTCCACGACGCCGCGAGCGCGAGCACGGCCTGCACGGCGATGTACAGGCCGGGGACGTTGAAGCTCTCAAACATGATCTCGGCGGTGTACTCGCGGTTCTGCGGGCGCGGGCGCAGGCGCGGGTGAGACGACGGCGGCGGCGCGGCGTCAGTGTGGTGGTGCACACCTCGGGCGCGTTGAGCGGCGGCTCGGTCAGCAGGAAGTAGTGGTCCTCGGGCTCGGCGCGCAGGTACTTAAAGATGCACTGCTCCCAGTAGCGCTCCATCAAGTCCCAGTCCTCTATTTGGCCCTTGCGGATCGGGTAGGTCACGGAGTAGGTGTTCTGCGCGGCGCACGGCGCGTCAGCTGTCGAGCGTACACGCGACGGGGGGCTGGGCGGGCGCGGCGCGCCTGGTTGGCCACAGCCTCGTCGCCGATGAAAAAGTCGAGGTCCTCGATGCCCTTCTTCTGGTTGCCCGTCTTGGCCTTCTCGTCCTTGGTGGCGATGACCGAGGGGATGATGAACTGGGGCTCGGTGTTGCCCGCGAAGCCCATCTTGGTGTAGCCGGTGCCGTTGTCGATGACGACGGCCGGCGGCGCCATGGCTGCAGACGGTCCTCGCGGGGTGGGTGGGCGCGGTCTGCGGGCGCGGGCGCGGGCGCGGGCGTGCGTCGTCGGTGTGCGTGCGAGCGCGAGCGCAGAAAAAACACAGGTCGCGCAGCGAGGAAAAAAAGAGCGGACGGGGCCGCGGGCGCCCCCCCCCCTCGCGCGCACGGCACCGCCACGCGCCGCCACCCGCTTTCCCCCTTGACGGCCGCGCAGCCCGCGCACGCCCCCCGTGCACCGCGCCGCCGCACGAAGACGGGCCGCGCGCCTGCCCCAAGAGGCCGCAGAGACACAGCGGTCACGCCGACCAATGAGCGTCGCGCGCATGTTAATGGTGAAATGGAACAGTCTGCACTATGTACACAGCTGCGCCTGGGCGCGCCCCGTGTGCTGTGACGTCGCGCTGCCGCTGTTGCTCACGCGGCCGCGCCGCGCCGGCGCCGCAGCCACCCGCAGCCAGCCCGACCGCGCGCGCGACGAGACATGGAGTGGCTGTTCGGGTCGTCCAAGACGCCCGCCGAGATGATCCGGCAGCAGCAGCGCGCGATCAACAAGGCCATCCGCGACCTCGACCGTGAGCGGACCAAGCTCGAGCAGCAGCAGAAGAAGCTCGTGATCGACATCAAGAAGATGGCCAAGAGCGGGCAGATTGTGCGCGCGGCGGCGCCCCGTGTGCGCCTTTGTGCGTCGCACCGACACACGCCCCGCCGCGCGTAGAACGCCGTCAAAATCATGGCGAAGGACCTCGTGCGGACGAAGCGCTACGTCGAGAAGTTCATCGGCATGCGCACGCAGCTGCAGGCCGTCAGCCTCAAGATGCAGACGCTGCGGTCGACGCAGGCGATGGCCGACGCGATGAAGGGCGTGACGAAGGCGCGTGCGCACGCCCACACGTGCGCGCAACACCGCGTGCTGACGTCGGCGCGCGCAGGCGATGCGGCGCATGAACGGGCAGCTCAAGCTGCCGCAGATCCAGCAGATCATGATGGACTTTGAGCGCGAGTCGGAGGTGATGGGCATGAAGGAGGAGATGATGAACGACGCGATCGACGACGTGATGGACGGCGAGGAGGACGAGGACGAGAGCGAGCAGATTGTGGCGCAGGTGCTGGAGGAAATTGGCATCAACCTCCAGGGCGAGGTGCGGGCCCGCACCTCGCCGCCGCCGGTGCACCTGCTGCTGCTGACCGCCTCGCCGCCGCAGCTCGTCAACGCGCCCAAGAACGCGCCAAAGGGCAAGGAGGCCGCCGGCGAGGCCGACGACATGGACGCGCAGCTGCAGGCGCGCCTCGAAAACCTGCGACGGGAGTAGCAGCGGGCACGCTGCGGCGTGGTGTACAGAGTGCTATCGCGCGAGACAGGAAAGCAAGGAGCGAGGGGGGAAGATAAGGCGCAGCGAGCAGGGAAGCGATTGCGCGTAGCGGGGACGTGGAGAGACGCTGCGAGCGGCGTTCATGCCAGGGCTTGTCCGGCCTTGGAGAACTCGGTCTGGAGCGCGGTCAGCCACGACAGCTGCTCGTCCTCGCTCGCGGCGCTGATCACAAAGACGCGCTGCGAGCGGGCGCAAACGTGAGCACTCGCTGGCCGTGCGGGGGGTGCGCACCTTGGCCGTGCTGATTTGGAAGCAGAACTCACGCTTGTGGTTCGCGAGCAGGCCGATGTCGGTGCACTCCTTGAGCCGGATGATGTGCAGCAGCTCGTACTCCTGCCGTGTGCGCGCGCCAGCACGTCAGCACTCGCACAGCACAGCACAGCACAGCCCAGCGCGGGTCCGTGCCTTATCAGACTTGTAGTAGTACAGCTTGCCGGACGCGCGCAACACAAACCACCGCCGCTTCCACCGCTTGTTGACGTGGCCCTTCTTGTACAGGTAGCCCGCCTTGAGAACGTGGTCCTGCTCGCCGAGCGCTCCCGCCGACTGTCGCGTACGATCGTGAGCGGCGCGGTCAAACGCTGGGCCCAGCGCGCACCGTCTGCGGCACAGGGCCGGACGGCGGCGGCGACGACTGCTCGCGGGCCGCCGCCGATGCAACGCCGCCACCGTCCGAGTCGTAGTCCGACTCTGGGTCCTCGTCGGCCTCGGCGATGCTGTGGCCGCGTGCACGCCTTAGCTCCCGTCACAGCCCGCATGCGCGTGCCCCCACCGGCTCAAGGGTGTCCGTGCGGGCCCCGCCGACACCTGCAGCGGCGCCTCCGTCTCGAGTTCGAGCTGATCGTCCTCCTCGTCGTCGTCGGCCGCGGCGGGTGCTGCCAGCGCGGCGCGGGTGAGCGCATCGCACATTCGCGTGCCGCGTCATCTCTGCGCACCGGCGTTGCGCACGACCTTGACGGCGTTGAGCGCGCCCACCCAGGCGTGCATCTCGTCCGAGTTAGTCGCCTGCGCAGCGCCCCCGCGTCACGCTCTGGCGCCGCCGCCGCGCGCCCGGTGCACCTTGAAGTAGAACTTGCGCTTGGGCGTGCGCAGCTTGAAGACGCGGATCTTGTGCTTGAGCACCTGCTGCGCGCTGCAGTCGGTCATCTTGATGATCTTGAGCGCCTTGTACTCCTGCGCGCGCCGCGGCCGTCAGCACCGCGCAGCTCATACGCCGGGTGCTGCACCTCGTCGTCCTTGTAAATGCACAGGCGCGTGCGTCGCAGGACGCACCAGCGCCGCTTCCAGACCTTTCGCGCGCGACATCCGTGAGCGCGCACAGTAACAGCCGCTCGCAGGCCGCTCGCACCATGCGGTTCTTGCTACGCTTGAGCAGGTAGCCCTGGCGCAGCACGGCCTCGTCCTTGACCACGTCGAGCGGCTCGTCCGCGTCGCCGTCCTCCTCGTCCGAGTCGGCGGCGGCGGCCTGGTGGTGCGCGCCGCCCTCGTGTGCCGTCGCCGCGGCCTCGAGGCTGCCCGTGCGGCTCCGGCGCCCGCCCGCGCTGCCCGGCGCGCCCGACGGCAGGTCGCTGCCCGACCGCTCCCGCTCCGTGTCCGACAGGTCCTCGCCGAGGTCGTCGTCCGACATCGAGCTTCGAAAGCGTGACACGCATGTCTGCTGTTTTGAGCGCGCGCCTCTCTCTCTCTCTCTCTCTCTCTCTCTCTCTCTCTCTCTCTCTCTCTCTCTCGTCGACGCAGCAGGCTGACGTGCGCGTGCGCTGCTGCGCCAGGGGAGCGAACGGGCAGGTGACCACAACACGGGCTCCGATGTCGCGCTCGCCCGGTGCGCGGCACTATAGGGGCCAGAGCGGTCGCGCGGTCATCTCACGCCACGCACCAGTGCCGCCCGCGTCACCGCGCGCCGCCGCCGGCGCGTCGCCCACGGCCGGACGCGGCACGCTCGGCCGCTCGGGGATGCCGGCGCTGAGTAACGAGGACCTGCGCACGGTGCACCTGCGCGGACGCCCGTCCGACGCCGCGCCCGCCAGCCCGGCAACGCCCGTCGCGACCGCCAACGGCAGCAGCGGCAGCGGCGCCGATGACGTGCAGGAGATGGTCGTGCGCCCGAGCGCGCTGCGCAAGGACGCCAACGGCGCCGCCGTCCCGTGGCTGCGCGAGGCTGCCTCGCCCGCCCCGCCCGTCGCGCCCCGCCCGGCCAAGAAGCCCGCCGACACCCTGCCCGTGCGCCGGCCGAGCAGCCAGCGGCGCACGCACGGCAGCCTCGAGCAGGAGAAGGGTGCGTGCCGTCTGCTAAGCGCGCGCGTGAACGGCCCCGTTTCCTTAGCCGCCACGCCGCAGCAAACATCTTTGCGCCGCCCGCCGACCGAGCGAGCACAGCCGGCGGCCCAAACGCCGCAGCCCTGCTCAGCGACGCCGCCATCCGCGAAAAGTTCCGCCACTCGATCATCCTCGCCGACGAGGAGGAGCTACTTGCGCGCAGCTCGAGCGACTCGGCCGACAGCGCCGCGCCGGTTGACCTGCCCGAGCTGCCGACGACGATAGCGCTGCACGACGCGTCGAGTGGGCTGCGGCACTCGGTCGTCGCCGACGACGCCGAGCCGCCTAGCACCGTACCGAGGGCCGAGCAGGAGCCCGACACCCCGCCAACCACCACAGCGGCCGCCAACAGCGGGTGGAGCGACGAAGCCGCAGCAGCCTCTGCGCTGGCGCAGGCGCGGCGCAAGAGCTCTACGCTCCCGCGCAATAAATCGGTCAACGCCGCAACGCTGCTTACCGAGACGATCGCGCCCCTGACCAAAGACGAGCTCGAGCAGGCGATCCATACGCTCGCCGAAAAGTCGCGCAACCTGTCGAAGCTGTGCAGCGTGCGCACGAAGCAGGACGTGGTCCAGTACCGCAACAACGCGATCGTCTTTCAGTTCAAGGCGCGTCGGACCGCCCGCTCGCCGCGCGCACACGCACTGACCGACGCGGCGCGCACGCAGGAGGTGTCCACGCTCGTGCTCGACCTCATCCACCGACTGAGCCTGCAGGTGCGCTGAAAACTTCCTGCGCGGTCGACCCAGGCTCACGCGGGCCACTGAAGGTCGACGTCACGCCTGTGATCGAGGCCACGATTAAGCTCACCGAGACGGAGAAGTGGGTTATTGCCGGACTGGACGAGCTGCGGCGTAGCGGGACCAAGGCGCGTCCGCTGCCGTGCGCACACGAGGCCGGCTCACACACGCGCGCACGCGCGGCCCGTCCAGCCAATCTTTGCCGAGAATCTCAAGAACAACCTGCTTGGGTTGCTCGCGGCGACCAAGAAGGCGTCGATGGACTACATGACGTCAGTGGCCAAGGTGCGCGCACCCTCTGCCTGTCTGCCCAGCTGCTCACGCGCCATCGCTCCGCAGGCCCCGCAGCCGCTGTTTGTGGCCGTGCCGGGCTTCCGGCTCGAGGTCGGGCGGCTCGTGCAGTCGGTCATGAAGAGCATTAAGTACCGCATGTCGTACTCGTTCTCGACCTCGGTGCGTTGCCTGCGCGCACACGCGGTGGCATCGCTGAGGCATGTGCGCGCAGGCCTCGGTGGCCTCGCACGAGCCGGCGGCCGGCAGCGACCTGCAGCACGTCGACTACGCGGTGCGGCGCCTGTGACCCGTCGGCCGTGCTCACGCGCGCGACCGCGCAACCAGGACGTGGTGCTCGAGCACGTGGACGACAATGCGACGTTCTACCGCAGGTTTTTCTGCGGACAAGGTGCGGCTTGCCTGCACAGCGCCGATGAATACGAGGAGGGACGCTAACACGTCGCGCACGTGCACGTCAGAGCACCGCAACTACCTCGGCATCGACGAGCGTATCGGCCCCGTGGCCGTGTCGATCAAGAAGGAGCCGCTGCCCAGCAACCCGGTGCGCGCGCGTGCTTGCGTAGCGCGCGCGCCTGGCTCAACGGTCGCCGCGGCGCAGGAGGAGAGCCAGTACAGGTGCATTTTCCGCACGCGCGAGGGCGTGGATCTGCGCGCTGTCTTCTCCGAGTCGTCAGTGTTTGTGCAGTCGCGCGTGCGTGCGGCCGCACGGCACAGTCCTTGCAGGGCGACTGATGGGCCGCGTGCAGATGCGCAACAAGCCGTCGTGGAAGGACGTGATCCAGACGATCAACCCGAGCGTGAACCCGGCCAAGCTCAAGAAGGTGCTCGACAACCCCAAGCTCGAGGACGAGCTCGTGCGTTTTGACGAGCACCGGGTGCGGCGGCGCGGGGCGCTCGCGGCTGGTGTCGTGGCTCACATCTCTCTCGCGTGCGCGCTGCGGCCGCCAGATGGTCACCAAGTACAAGTTTGGCGTGCTCTATTGCAAGGGCGGGCAGACGACCGAGGAGGAGATGTTTGGCAACGGTGCGCGGCCGGACGACGTGAGCGAATCGCGCCTGACACGGCCGGCAGAGCACGGGTCTGAGGCCTTTGAGACGTTCCTCGCGTTCATGGGCGAGCGCGTGCGCCTGATGGAGCACACCAAGTACGCCGGCGGCCTGGCGACGAGCAGTGCGCGCTGTCTTGCCCCGCTGCAGCGGCCGTGGGCGCTCACACGGCCGCTCGCCAGACGAGACCACGGGCGTGCATTCGGTGTACGCGACGTGGCGGCACTTTGAGGTCATGTTCCACGTGTCGACGCTGATGCCGTTCTCGACCAGCGCCGACGACCGGCAGCAGGTGCGCCGCCGGTGCCATGCTGTGTGTGAGGCGTCGCTCAGCCGCGCGGCGACCCAGATCCAGCGCAAGCGCCACATCGGCAACGACATCGTCATGATTGTGTTCATCGACGGCGATGGCCAGGTGGCGTGCGGCCGCGCGCGCCCGTGTACTCAGCTGTGTGTCTGTCGTGGGTGCAGTACGACCCGCGCACGATCAAGTCGCAGTTCGTGCACATCTTTGTGGCTGTGCAGCGCATCAAGTCGACGACGCCGGGCCTGCCGCGCTACCGGTGAAACTGAACGCCGAGCCGCACACAACCGGGCTGACGGCCCGCACGCAGCGTGGCCGTGGCCAGCAACGAGGACGTGCCCGAGTTTGGCCCGGTCGTGCCCAAGCCGGCCGAGTTTGACCAGACGGACGAGTTTCGGCACTTTTTGTTTGCCAAGAGTGCGCCTGCAAGGCCCGCGGACCCGCACAGCAACTGACGCGCTTGCTCGCGCGCAGTGATCAACGGCGAGAACGCGGCCTACAAGGCACCCAAGTTCCGCGAGCCACATGAGCGTGCGCGCGATGGTGCGCCTGGCAGAGCAGCGTGTGCCGGGGGTCACACTGCGATCGCTCCAGGCCTTGTGACGTACCTCGTCGAGTCGATGCTCAAGGAACCGGCCAAGCCGTGCGTCGTGCGCCCGTGCTGCTGCGCCGGCTGAATGTGCACGCATGCAGGCACGCGCGGCACGTGCGCGAGGCGTCCAGCAGCAACGAGGCGCTCCCTGGCGCTGCCAAGTGCGTGAGGGCATGCAACGCGTTGTATGCACGATATGACGCGCCGCGACCGGTCCGCAGGGGTGCGAAGGACCGCCATGACGCGCCGCAGCCCGACGCCGCCGACGCCACGCCGACGCCGACCGCGACTACGTCGATGCCGACGCCGACGCCGACCATGACGTCGTCGCCAGTCACGTCGCCGCTGTGCGTCGCGCGGGTGCGCGGCGGGCTTGTATACGGGCTGACGCACAGATCGCAAGGCCTGAGACGCCCTTGAGCAAGCGGCGCTCGTTCGGTTTCTTCGGCAGCTCGTTGACCGCGCCGCTCGACGCTGAGCCGTCGACGCCGCAGCAGCCCAAGATGCCCGCGGCCGTCGACGACCACTACCGGGTGCGGTGCACGCGTGCGCGCGGGGCCGGCACTGGCGGGTCGCTCAATGGGTAGGATGCGCAGGCGCTCGTGCGGGACCTGTCGCTCAAGCACGTCCACCTGCGCTCCATGCACGAGCGGGCGGCGTCGAGCCCCGGTGGCTCGCAAGAGCAGTCAGCGTCGGGCAGTGCGTTTCGGGGGCGTGCCTGGGCTGCTCTGTCGCTGACACGGCCCGCCGCAGGCTCGTGATCGGCATGCACATGTTGTTCTTTGTTTGCTTTCACGCGCAATCAAACACTGGCAGTGCGGGACTAACACATAGGGGCGATCAGGCGGGCAGCGCGGCTGGCGGCTGGATGAGGTCGTCGGCCGCGACGCACATGAGCCTGGCGAGCATCGCGCCGAGCCGGTCGTAGATGACTCGCTTGCGCTCGACAGGCGCGTCGCGGTTGTCGAGGACGGCGACATTGTCCGTCACGAGCTGGTCGGCCGCGGCCCACGAGTCGCCATGCAGGGTCTTGGCGTGCCAGAGCGACTTGATGGCGAAGTGATACCAGAAGCTGGTTCGCGCGTTCTTCAGAGTGGCTTCTGCGTCCATGACGTTGCTGTTCGCGCTCTGCTGCACGATCTGCACGAAGCACGTGCGGATGAGGATACGCAGGTCCAGCGACGGCTGGAAGTCGACGAGAGCTTGCCGGTCGTCCCAGTATGGCGAG